>JAFFST010054238.1:144722-159808 GCA_022414735.1 Noturus placidus
TATGTTTGAGGCCTGAAACGTGGCAAAAGGTCGAACAGTTCAAGGGGGCCGAATACTTTCGCAAGGCACTGTATACGCTCTGAAAGGAGGGGTTCAGAACGAATCCTTTAGAACGAATCATTTAACGAGTCGTTTTTGACACTGGGAGGAAAAAAGGTAATGCTTACGTTAAAATGTTTTTTTGACTTTGGATGCATGTAAATCTATAGTATGAGATCATTAAAACACAATTAGGCACGTTTCTAAACCATAATAGATGCGCTTTAAAGACAGGAGAGTCATGGAGAGTGAAGAATGAAGGGACAGCGGGCCTCAATTCTCAATGTATATTTGCCTGATTGAAAAAAGTTTCAGAAACGCCTTTCTTCTTCTTGTCTAATGTTAATCATCCGTAATGTCCGTCTTGGCTCATAGTGACCACCACTACCAAAGAACTCTGTAAGATGTCAAATGCACAGAAAGCTGCGAGCTGCGAGAGTAAATGCTGAGAGGCTGAAGTGGATGCTATTTTCAATGGTTAGTTTTATTTGTCTTCATTTTATTAATTCCAATATTATAAAACAGTGTAAAAATATGCGATGGTGCTCGTATTTATACACACCCTCAGGAACACAAGTGGGCTATGAATGTTTTTCCAAATTTATGGAATTTTCATGAATGCCAAATTTCGTGGGTAAATTCTCCTAAGAATTATTTATGAACCTGTTCTTATCCAGTTTGATAAATGAGGTCCATTGTCAACACTTTCACATATGAATAAATGAAAACAGTAAATAAAATGAACCCTTGGATTATACATGACTTATGACTTTTATCTAGTATACTTTATCTTTGACTAATTCTCATCAATACTTTAAACACTGCACTCCAGCTCTACCCAAACTCGTACAAGTATTTCCACTAATTAACATACAAACAGGGTTGCCAGGTCTGCCAATGGTCAATATTTCCTAAACTCACAATCAGATCCACCCAAACCCTGTATTAAAACTCCACAATCATACCATCATCTCCAAATAGATTGCAATATTTACCAATCTAAAACATACAATATACTTTTCTAATGAAACATCATTAAACCGTGCAGCTTTCCTAAACAAATTTTCATCAATGTCCAAAAATGGTCTTGATGGGATTATTACATATATTGTCATATTTTCATAAATAAGGAAAAGAATGGGAATTAGTGAATCGATGCACAACAAGCACACGCACAGAGTAAAAGTAGTTTACTGTCTTTCTTTTCTAAGCGTGAAGAGCTGGATTCAGAGTTAAGTCTAAAAGTTATAAAAGGAAAGTGACTCGTATTCAGAGTCAGGTTACACCGCTGTTGAGTTTCTCGGCTCCTCGTTCAAATTACGCAAATCACCCGCGTGCAGTTGATGTCTCTGCCAGATTTTCTTGGGTTGAGGCATCTGAGATGAAGTTTTTAAAAACCACCCTTAAATACAAACCAACTTTCCCTTAAGGCTGAAAAATATAAAATTTATATATATATATATATATATATATATATATATATATATATATATATATATATATATATATAGTTATTTATTTATTTGTTAAGCCAATTTGTTAAGCCTGCTGACAGTTTGAAGGATAAGCGAAACAAGCAGCCATCTGTTACATTTACAACTCACTTCAATTTAGTCCATAACAATACTATTAAATGATTATTATGTATTTAATATGATTAATAATGATAATAACAATATTTTGGCAAAAAAAAACAAAACAAAAAAAAACAACCCTACACACAAAACTGCAGTCTACATTCTATTTTAAACATGTTGTTAATTAGAGTCCTGGTCTCAGCCTTTTGAATGCCAAAGCTATTGCAGAAGGTCTACACTATGTAATGAGACAGAATGTAAAAAAGAAAAAGTGCACATCACTGTAAGTGTAAGTCAAACGAATGATGCAACCTGGTGCAAGGACTGTGTAGAAGGTAAAGTCATGGGGCAGGGGGCGGGGGGGGTTCGAAAAAATAAAGAGTGCGAGCAAAAGAACTTTACATTCCTCTTCTGTACATCAACAAACTCTTTTCAAAGGTCAGCACAGTAGTGTTGTCAGTTTATAATTTCCCAGGGCTCATCACTCTCATAGCTATAAACCTTTCCAATTAGTTTTGCGGTAGTTACACAATCATTTTCAGTTCTTAATTCAATTGAATGCTTTTTTTTTTTGTGTGTGTGTAGCGCTTTTAACAACGTTCATTGTCTCAAAGCAGCTTTACAGAAACATATAAACACAGGATGGGTATTTTAAGTGTGTGAATTTATCCCTTTTGAGCGAGACGGTGGTGACGGTGGTGAGGAAAAACTCTCTAAGAACCAGACTCAGAAGGGAACCCGTCCTCATCTGGGTCACAACGGATAGTGTGAACGTAAAAGAAAGTTCATTATGGTGTTTATATGAAGTCTGTTTGTTCAACTAGTCCACTGTTCACTAAAGGAGACCTGAGTGTAAAACTCCATGTGGTGATTACAGTCCCAAGGCCATCGCAACAACCACTGCGAGAATGTTCTTAGTACATAATACGCTTTGAGACAACCCATTGGATTAGCTCTTATGGTGTCTTCTATAAGGTAAGCTCTTCAGGACAGAGGGATTTGGCAGTTTCTCGCTATAACGACACAAACAGAGAAGATTATGCGAATGTTTAATAATGTATATGACAAAAAGAAAAAGGCTGATCTATCACCATCTCTGTATGAAACGTAAAACTGCAAGTTACTAGCATAGGTCCTTTTTTATATACATGGGTTGAGCTTCAGCACTGCCCCTTGCACGGATGAATCTGATGGTTTGAGGTGTTCGTACGTGTTGTATATTAGCTCGAATACTTGACAATGCAGGTGGCGGCGGATACGGTTTTCTTGGAGTAGAGGAGAGTTGCTCTATCTCATAGCTAGCAGAAAATAAGCACAATTTACCACACTGACTATAGCAAAAATAAATAAATAAATAAAAAATAACATGGGAAACTCCATACCTATCATAAAGTATCAGATAAGGTTAGCTAGCTCCTCTACAAACAAACATTATCTAGACTATTTATTTGACAAAACACAAAAAAGTCTCAAATTTATTTGTTATTTATTATTTCTGAACTGTTTTGACATGCTCTGAGGTGACAGATGGTAAGAAAATCTATTATTTACCTAGCTAGCTAGCATTCACAGCTGATGATGAAACTGGGGAAATAGCTACATCTAAATATGCCTAATATGTAAACAAACATGTGTACACGTGTAAAATTGCTATCTAAACATACAAGGTTATTATTTCTTTCTGGGGTTCGACGTAAGTGATAGGAAGCCAGGAAGGCATCAGAGTTCATAAAACCCGGATGAACCGGATGACCTCCTGCTTCCGCCTCGATTGTGCAGTATGGAAGCACTGAACACTGCAGATACTGTGCTATCCCATAAGACAACGGGACTGGTGCAGAAGAGCTGTCAGAATCCGTGCAACGTAGTACGTCCCGATTGTATTCATGCCTTCCATTTATACCGATCAGTACATTCAGTACTGTATCAATGGTACTGAATCGAATGCAGTAGTTTCTGTCACAGTATGTGATTTTTTTTTATTAAAAACAACAACGACAACAACAACAAAAAACATTTTTACACATAGTGGCACAAGCCCTTTAAATCCAGTCCTCTTCAAACAGCTAAATTATGGCTCGATCTGTTGAATTTGGTGTTACAGTACATATACAACGCTCCTATTATGTTATGGGTCAATGTGACCCATTTCCACATATCTGAAATACTAGTTAATCTCTCTATTTCTCTTTTTAAAAAATTTTGACTTTCCTTCTTTAGGGTCATGAACTTATATGCAAATATTTCTTCTTACGGCTCGTCTCGGACACGATGTAATAAAGGTTTAAGCTGTTCTTTGCTGTTTGTTTATATGCATATAAACCATGGAAGTCATTTCGACCCGTAACATAATGGATGTAACTTCCCCCTTCCGACATAATAGGAGGTTTAAATTAGGAGAACTAGCCTTTGAAATTCCTGTCAGTGTGTAATCCATGCACCAAACTGTAAACTATATCCAAAAGAAAACTCGAGAGTCGCTTTTGTTTGGTTGGTCTGGGGTAAAGGAATTTAAATGTGATGCTTCTTTACCAGTTTTTCTTCTAGTCTGTTCTATCGTTTTCTGTGAGAGATTACATGTGAGTGATTATATAACTTGTGCATAACCAAGTGCCTCTTCTGTTTGGATGTTAAATATTAAATCAAGATTTTGGCAAAACTTTATCGTATTACCTGATTGGCTGTAATGTGCACTTCATGAGCTTTAATTAGGGTTAGGGAATGGATCACTGAGTAATGACTCATTCCTGTGCACCTGCAAAAAAGCTCCAGTCTGTTCATATTAGCCTCTGTGCATGTCTGAAACAGCTGAGACTGCAGGGCTTGTGTGAGCAGATGCGAGCGTTGGATGTCCATGCGAGATAGGTATGCATGTAGAAGTTTGATTGGCAAGTGTGTGTGTGTGTGTGTGTGTGTGTGGATTTGCAAATGCATGCTGACAGAAAAGACATGCATGTCTAGGGTTGGTGTTGGTCTTTGGGATTTAATGAGACTGTGAGAGATGATAAACATGTATCTGTGGAATTTATGATTAGGACTATTTTCTGAATGGCATGTCGTTTCTGGCCTTCCAACGTCAATGACTAGAGTGTATTCTGTTTGTCATGGTTAAAACACTGTTCAGTTCCATGAATCTGTTATATCAAATCTTATTTCCTGAATGTACAGCTAATTTGTGATGTTCATCTTAATATTGCTACACTTTATTGATCAGAATCGCAGCATGTTTCTTTGTGGCACTTTCAAAGCTACATACAGCTACATACCATATATGGTTAGTTGTGGTCATGCCTGTATATAAATGAGCAGTGATATGCAGACACACAGCAGCTATGGACATTTTGTCCATTATTAAGCTTTGTTATGTAATATGCATGCTCACATTCGAAGAATCCCAATTTGATTTAGCATACGAGACTCCAGAAACAATTTGACAAATAAGGGCAATCAAAAGGTGATAGCAAAAGGGATCAGTTCATCATTCCTTCCAACCATCCATCCAACCAACCAAACATCCAACCATCCATCCGTCCATCCATCCAGCCATTCATCCAACCATGCATCCATCCATCTAACCTATCAAACATCCAACCATCCACCCGTCCATCCATCCATCCATCCAACCAACCAAACATCCAACCATCCATCCATCCATCCAACCATCCATCCAACCATCCATCCAACCAACCAAACATCCAACCATCCATCCATCCATCCATCCATCCATCCAACCAACCAAACATCCAACCAGCCATCCAACCATCCATCCAACCAACCATCCATCCATCCATCCATCCAACCATCCATCCGTCCATCCATCCATCCAACCATCCATCCAACCAACCAAACATCCAACCATCCATCCAACCAAACATCCAACCATCCATCTGTCCATCTATCCATCCAACCATCCATCCAACCAACCAAACATCCAACCAGCCATCCAATCATCCATCCATCCAGCCTTTCATCTATACATTTATCCTTCCATCCATCCATGCATCTATTAATCCATCTATACCTCTATGCACCCATCAAAGCTACACACAGCTACATACCATATATGGTTAGTTGTGAGCGTGCCTGTATTTAAATGAGCAGTTATTTTGTTCATTAGTAAGCTTTGTTACTTGATATGCACGCTCACGTTTCAGGAATCCCAATTTGATTTAGCATACGAGACTCCAGAAACAATTTGACAAATAAGAGCAATCAAAAGGTGATAGCATCCTGTCTGTGTTGCTTTTTTTTCTTAGGGCATATCAGTCACCACAGTGCTTCAGTCATAGCTTAATTATGAAGAGCACTGTTATCCTCAAGGTCCACCATTTTCTAAACCGAAGCGTGTGACACTGCGTGTGTGTGTGTGTGTGTGTGTGTGTGTGTGTGTGTGTGTGTGTGTGTGTGTGTGTGTGTGTGTGTGACAGTCTCATGAACAGTATTTCTTTGTTCTGAAGTCTCTGGCTCATCACATCGTTCCATGGACAGTGAGTGGGTGAGTCGCGGGTGCTCATATCCATGTCTTTACACATTCTTATGACTCATTATCAACATTACAGCTCTGTGTTTACTTCCCTGAAGTTTCTACATTCAGGCAGGAGGTTAATAATGGGGGGGTGGGGGGGGTGTCAATGGTACTGTTTTTCTGCTTCGTAGAGGTACAACGTGATGATGATTTTATGAGACATTCAGCATGGTCATGATGTATTCAACGCTATCTCAGGAGTTAAGTTCTGGCTAGTGATCAGGTTGTCAGGTGAAAGAGTTCGCTTGTGCAAAGCCTCCCTCCAGCACTCAGTGGCTCAAGGATGTCATGTCTTTTCTAAAATTGGAAAAGATTAGGTACTCTCTGGGTGCCAACTCTTATAAGTTCTACAGGAAGTGGCAGCCTTTCTTAACTTTCTTCAAATCTTTGTTGTGTTTGCCTTCTGACTGAGGGACCCCCCCTGCCCCCTCCCTCCCTCCCTCCCTAATTTTCTTTTGTCTTTTTGGACATCTTTTTTTTTATTTTATTTACTTTTATTTGTTTTTGTTTGCTTTTTGGTTTTGTTTTTTTGTTAGTTTTTGGTTCTTTGTTTTGCTTTGAGTGTGTGTGTATGTCTGGTTTATTATATATTCTGTTCTGTTACCAAAAACAAAAAACTGAAAGTATGGCTCTCATTTTGTTATTTCACTGTTATACGAATTTTTCGTCTGCAAGTATTGTTTACTTTTTTTTTATTATTCTTTATATAAATGCGGGTCTTTGTGTACAGCGGATATTATAGTTGTTGATGTTGCTATTTGTTGTCTGACGTGCCATTTCTTTCAATAAAGATAGTGAAAAAAAAAAAAAAAAAGAAAGAGTTCGCTTGTACTCCACACATTGTTGGATTGGATTGTTGGATTGTTTATTTGCAGACAAATAAATGTAAATGTATTCACGCATAACATTATTTAGAGTACATGCACAAGTGCTTCTTAAGCTAAATTACTAAAACATTACATGCTGTGCCAGTTGTTGATGCAGAACAACAGTAAAATTCTTCCTGCTGTTTTAATACAAACACAAAGCATGAAACCAGACCCACAGGGTGTGTTGTAAGAAGTGGAAGATATATGGACTGAAGGATCTCAGCCTTGAGCAATCATGTTTTTTATTTCATTTCAAGCAGTCAGCAAATCAGAAACTTCCCAGATTTTTTTTTACTCTGCATAGCATTGGTGTAGAGCAGCTGAGCCTCGAAACCTTGAGTTTTCTTATTTGTTTTGTTTTGCTTTACATGAATTTTTTTTTTGCTTTTATATGTTTGACATTATCCTCTTCTGCCTAAGTTCATTTCCAGTAATGAAGAATATAAATAACAAGAATAGTTAAAAGAATTAGATGGTGATGAAAACATATTGATGGTGGACAAGGAAACTATTAATTGTGACTTTAATTTTAAAGCTTTCATTAAATAATAATAATAATAATAATAATAATAATAATAATAATAATAATAATAATAATAATAATAATAATAATAATAATAGAGAAATTTAGCTCAACCTCAATTTTCCCTTGGGGATCATTAAAGTTCATCCAACCATCCGTCCAAGCATCCATCCAACCATCCGTCCTACCATCTGTCCAACCATCGGTCCGTCCAACCATCTGTCCATCCAGCCAGCCATCCAGCCATCCAGCCATCTATCTATATCCATCCATCCTTTCATCCATGCATCTATTAATCCATCTATACATCTATACAGCCATTCATTCACTCATCCATTAATCTGTCCAATCACCAATCCGTCCATCCCATTCATTTTACCACTGATCCATGCATCTGTCCATCCTTCCCATCCTCCCCTATGTCCATCTATACATCCATCTGTCCATCCTTTCATCATCCATTCACTCATGTCCATTCATATCTATCCAAGCATACATTTATACATCCATATTTTCATTCATACACCTATCCATCTATGCATCCATTTATTCATTCATCCATCCACTATTTATCCACTCATCCATCCATTAATCCATATGTCCATCCATTCATTCATCAACCCAACTGACGAGCCGCCCCATCTGCCTATCCATCCATCCATCCATCCATCCATCCATCCATCCAGACATACATAGATGCATCCACCACTCTTTCCTTACATCTATCAATCCATCCATCCATCCATCCATCCAAGTTACTGTGACAGTCCTGGACTCTCCGTAATCAGTGACTAAAAATTGTTCCGCAATTTTCAATTATTTTGAGACAACTCTTTACCAAAATTTCCAGTTCCTTAATTGTAACCATACATGTACATACATGCACAGCAACACTAAATCAATACAACAGGTGACTATTCATTTCCTGGTGACAGTTGTGGATAATCAAAACTGTGTGAACTCAGTCAGACAGAAAGGAAATAAATGGAAAAATTGAGGTGGAGAAAGAGAGATGAGGACATCTATCTGCCTGTTTCAATTTTGTGTATATTAGCAGTGATGTAGCAAGGCTATGACTCTAAATACAGTAGCTGGCTCAGGTAAATGGCACAGACCAGTGGTCTGGCCAGGGCTAAATTATGACTTCCTTTTTCATTCACTTTTCATTTAGATAGTTTGGTGCATTAAAACTTTGTTTTTAATGGAGTCGATTTCGCTGAATCTGATTAAAACGCTGGCCAGCTAATGCTTAATTGTACTAATATTGATCAAACATTAAAAACTATGTATGTATGCATGTGTGTATATATATATATACACACACACACACACACACACACACACACACACACACATAAATATCCTGAGCTACACAAGAGAAAAGGAGCTTCCTAGATGTGTTCTGACCTGTGTGGGACTAATTTCTGGGCCAGAAAAATGTAAGCCTGGAGTGAATAAAGTAGCAAGATGCATTACAATATTACAAATTAATTTTTTTATGAGATGACTTTGAAATAATATAATAATTACAGTTCTACAAACACTTCAGAATATTATAAACTACACCTTTAAACATGGAGATATATTCACGTTAGTTAGATATCTATGTCAGTGCAAGGGGGGTGTGGGGGAGTGTATGTGTAGATATGGTTAAGATGGTACATGTGTGACATGTCCAGGCTGAAATATAACACAATGAATCTCATTAAACCGCACAATAGTTTTTGTACTTTACTGTCTCTCCCTTCTCACTACTGGTACTTGCGTTCTCGTCTTTAGAAAGAGAACAAAGTGCAATTTGGCAGCCAATTAAGGTAATCGCAGAAAGGAAGACATACTCGAATGGGAATCTGGCAACCCGGTGATGGATGAAGTACTGCTGCTGCTCCAGTGTGTGCACTGCAGATGTATTCCCATGTCAACCTGTGAGTTCCCACTTGCAGTTTTTCTTGAAAATGTGTCCTTGACAGTATTTGGGTTAACCATAGTATGTTTTATTTGATCAAAGTGTTGGAAGGATCCTGAACGTCCCTTTGAGTTTTACAACCAGCTTATTTAAAATCAGCAACACCAAAAACACACCTGCAAAATCAGCATTAGCGAAATCGAAATCTAGTCTCTCAACATGCATGTGAATTTCAATCAAGACCTGCCCTTTAATGCTTTGAGTTGATGTCGATGTGTTTTTTTGATTTGTTGGTGCATTTTTTGCTTGTTAATGTGTTTTGCACTGTTTTTAAGATGACTGACAACTCTATTATTGACATTACTGTGACATTGATGCAAGTACCCCATAAACACCCCTGACTTACTGTCACTCTTTGTTTTGCTACTAGCGCACTACTATTGGCATTAAAGGGCTGTTTATTTATGTATATGCTTTTCTAGTATTGACTTTGTCTGTTTTGGTTGTTGAGTTTTGCCTAGCTTAGTTACATCTATCATAATTTGCCTGTCTATTGATTTCGTCTACTGACGGATTAATCTGTTTCTTAAAAAGATCCCTGCACTTGGCTTGAAACCCTCTCCAGGCCTGACAAACTTTCAATCCTTAGTACTTTGATTGCTCCTGACTACTATAACATTTCTGATGCCTTCATCTTTAGCCATGGCGGTCTACTCTTTCCACCACTGTTTACCATGGGCCAGTGGTCGATCTCACACCAATGAACAGTAAGTTTACGTGTGTTAACATTAATGTAGAATTTACCTACTGTACATTAATTAATTAAGGGCGGCTGTGGCTCAGTCGGTAGAGCGGGTTGTCCACTAATCCACTAATCATAGGGTTGGTGGTTTGAATCCCGGCCCGGATGATCCCATGCCGAAGTGTCCTTGGGCAAGACACTGAACCCTAAGTTCAACGCATTAAGTTTTTCCTTTTCTATCATCAAAGCTGTGTTTGGAAGATCAGCTGACACTATGGACCATCTAGCTAGCTAGCTATCCTAATCACCAAGCCAACAAGCTACATTTACACACAATCTGATCAGCTTAATTAAAGGTAAAGATTATCGCAGATCATTACATGAATATGGACAGTGAACTCATGAGTGCTCTTAAAATCAACTTGATTTGAAGTGTTCAGGAGTATTTATGTTTAGCATCAGATTACACTATGGACAATCCACTTGGTGATTTTCTTTTCAGGATGAAGCATGACTAGCTCTTCCTCTTTTTTTTTCTTTTATTCACTGTTGAAAACTATTAGACATGATTGTTTCTGTGACACTCTGACCATGAGTTTGATCCCTACTGTCCATCACACTACAGGTACAAGCTAAAAACTGTCATTTGTACCCTCTCCAAGCTACTGAGAGTGCCAGAACACTCTTCCGGATCATTCTGGGTCACTTTAACCCCTGCTCGTGGGTACTTTTCATCGTTGTTAGTACACATCACTGCCAGCTCCTTATACATCTCAGTACTGAGAATTCTCCCAAAAGAGTGTCGTCTCATGCGCTCTCCACGTCGTCTCAAAATGATCGCAGACACTCCATCTTTGCAAATGAACCGATGTTCATTTCCTCCTTCAAACATTAGTATGTTTAATAGCATGTCTGAATTACTGTAATCACCACACGGCACCTCCGAGATTCAAAGCCGTTCATCTCTTCGGACTCTGAAATGAGTTGTTTCTATGGCAACACACGCACGCACACACAGACACTCCAGTCAAAACACATAGACACTGATCACGATGATAGCCAGCAGTTAATGAAAATACAGTATGCAGTATATTACACACTTCATATAATGAAAAATTGCTGTGAGCTAAAACGCTAGAGATATTTAATACTGTATTTATGACAAGGTAGTGAAGAATTAAACAACTCCATAAGTCCTCATAGTAGTCGTTCAATTTGGCCTTGTCAATTCTTAGATGTTTATGCTTTTTAATGCATCACTTTTGAAGATGAGAGCGTTTTTGTTTTTGCTAGCAAACTTTCTAGCAGCAGTGCTGAGGGAATAATAATAATAATAATAATAATAATAATAATAATAATAATAATACATTAGAGAACCGTTCTGCTTGGAAGTACTCTTGGATTAAAAATGTCAACAACAACAAAAAAGAAAAGTAATGTAAATATAACAAGGACATTTTTAACATTTTATTGTTTAGTTGCTATTTTTATTTTTAATGAGTGCTAGCTATGATTTGCGCTAAAGAGCTGCAGCATCAGCTAGCATTTCTAACTAGTTCATTTCCTGCTGTCTCTCTTTAACCCATATTGGCATTATTACATATTTGCATAGCATAAACTTTATAATGTGTGATAAAGTAACATTAACACAGTTTTTAAAGTGCAGAACAGGCAGAATTTGAAGGAGAGGTGTGACTTCTACTTCTCCATGTGGTCAGGATTTTCCCTTCGATTTAATCCGATCCAAAGTAAATAGTAACTTGCTACTTGACTAGTCTTCTCATTGGATGCTTTATTATTCTTACTCAAGTAATTATTAAGATGTGTTACTTTACTCTACTCTAGTAGAGTGTCTACTAAGAGTCTAAGTGTCTACTCTACCCACCTCTGTCCACAGCACCATTGAATTCTTGATTCTGATTGGCCAGAAGCAGAAGGTGTTGACTTGGTTTTCTATGATCTGCTTAAAGTCGTTCTTTCTGAATAAACCATTCCTATGGCACATGAAGAGAGAATTCTTTCTTTAAAATAGTATCTCATATTTTTGCAGAGACATAAATGTTTTTTTGTCCTTAAAAAATACCCTTTAACTAGTTTTAATCAACATCGCTTCCTCTCATTTCTCCACAGACTCACCACTTGTCGTTTGTGTGCGTGCACAAATTACGGGCCTCTGAGTGAAATTCATGCCCCCCGCTGTCAGCACTGTGAAATAGTTACGGTGTGAAGAACACAGTGTAATGTAGGAGACCCAGATGGTAGAAGAGTAAAAAGCGAGACAAAGAAACGGAGAAAGAGCAGAGCAGATGACTCGGAATCCAGTCTTTATCATGATGGGAATCGCTGCTGTCCAGTAACTACAACATTATTAATATTTAACACAAATCTGAATGAACGCCAAGAAGACTCCTCACAGTAATCGTTTCTCAGAGACTTTGGGAGAATGACAAGCTCCCTTCTTTCACAATCACTTACTGAGGGTCGAGCAACATGGATGAGGAAGCCAAGTACTGTGCTGACAAACGGTACGGATGACTGAAATGTTTCCTTGACCCCTGTATCATAACATTGACATAACCATGTCTTGCCAGATTCCCAGACATGTCACACCCTGTCATGAGTTCTCAAGTCCAGTGATCTACCATGTCACAAGGTGTCATGATACTTTACATCCAATAACATGAGTGTCATGAAATGAGTTGTCAATTGAGAATCATTTCATAACTTGGTGCCATGACTATTAAATCTAGTGATACTGATGTAATGTCATACCCTGTTTTAAGTTCGTGAATAATTTCAAGTCATAACCTATCATAGAATGTCAAGATATCCAGTGATATGATTACCATCACACACCACGTCATCATTACCATGACATTTTATGTTCATGCATATAATAGTGTCATGTCATGTCATATCCTGTCATGAGTCATCATGGTATACCACGTCACAAATTGTCACGACTGTTTACATCCAGTGATAGGAGTGTCATGTTAGAACCTGCAATGAGTTGTCATGACTATTAAGTCCAGTGACATTAATGTTATGCTATACCATGTTATAAGCTGTCACGACTGTTTACATCCAGTTTACATTTAATGTCATGTCCTAACCTGTCACGGCAGTTTATATCCAATCACACGAGGGTCAATTCTAACCCTGTCATTGGTTGTCAGGACATTTTACATCCAATAAGTGTCATGCCATTCTTAGTATTACTCTTATTATGTTATGAGTTGTCATGACCAGCATTGGTTAAGTTACTCAAAAAGAGTAATCCACTACTAATTTCTACTTTAAAATTGCAATCTCATTACATTACAGATCACTGCATGTATAAAGTCATCAGATTACTAATTAGGTTACGTTCAAAGCCTATAAAACCTACAAAAATACACTACAAAGTGAACCACTCAGTTCTTTCAGTAATTTTAACGCATGTTCTCCGGTGATTCATGTACTCATTGCTCATTAACATACACAGCCGGCAGGGGCATTATCTGGACTGTTAATTTCCTGTAAACCCTGTCTGAATGGTCTCGTTCACTGAAGATACAAAATAACAACACCGCCATCTTCTTTTACCGACGTTCAGTTACGTAGTGACAAACCGCTCCAAGTGGAGAATTATTTGGGGCTTAAAAAAAAAAAAAGAAAAAACAGGTTACGCCCCTATCAGCAGCACAAAACGTGATTTAACTTAAAAATGCATTTTACTTAATATTGTTTGTAGCGTAATTTTATTGATGTCAGTAACTGTAATCAAATTACATATATTTAAAATTTAATGCCTTATATTGCTGCGTTATCAGAGAAATTCATTAGAATACAGTAATGCTTACTTTGTAACACGATACACCTGACTCGGTTCATGACAAGTTAAAATTCAGTGATATGAGCGTCATACTGTGATGAGTTGCCATGAGAGTTTACATAACATCAAGTGATATAAAGCGTCGTATCACACCCTGTCATGAGTTGTCATGACCGTTTATGTCCAAAGTGTTACAGTCATGAGTTGTCATTACAGTTCACTTCCAGTGATATGAGTGTCAGGTCACCCCCTGTCGCGAGTTGTCATGACAGTTGACATCACGTCCAGGGATATCGGAATGTCATATCCTACAGTGAAATGAGAGTCCGGTCATAACCTGTCATGAGATGTCATTACTCTTAAGTCCGGTGATATAGCAGTGCAGCTTTCCATGACAGCTTTTGCCCAGTCAAATAGGAGTGTCAGGCCACACCCTTTTATTAGCTGTCATGACAGTTTACATTTACATTTACATTTACATTTACATTTATTCACTTAGCAGACGCTTTTATCCAAAGCGACTTACAAATGAGAGATACAAGCAAAGTGATATCAAGCAGGGAACAATACAAGTAGTGCTACTATACAAGATCTATTAATTGAGTACTAGAAGAAGCAACGTGCGCAGAGTAGAGGTGCAAGTGCATTTTTTTTTTTTTTTTTTTTTTTTTACATCCAGTGACGTAAGAGTGACAGGTCATATCCCCTGTCACAGACTGTTGTGCACAAATGAAAGACCAACCGACAACTGAAGCCATGGCTTCCTCCATCATAATGAATGAGTAATACACAGCAACTAGCTGGAAACTCGGGTATCAGAACTGTTCACTTATAATTAGGACTTTTAGGCTGGTGAACTTTACCGTAAATCTGCTGGCACATGAAATTGGCATAAGTTTTCACAGGGTGTGGTGATGTCACTATTCTTGATGAGATTAAAACGTTCAAAGCATCACAAGTAGCTATTAAACTGCAGTCTAACATCATTATCACAAGTGTCTCAATCCCCTTTCTCCCCCCCCCATGCACCCACACATCCATCACACCCAAAGAACACTTTACTGCGCTCAGACTGTACACACAAACCCCTG
>JAFFST010054238.1:207668-218851 GCA_022414735.1 Noturus placidus
TTATTAGGTTTAGGGGGCAATCACTTTTTCACACAGGGCCATGATGGTTTGGATTTTTTTTCACCTTTAATAATAAACACCTTCATTTACAAATTGCATTTTGTGTTTACTTGTGTTGTCCTTGACTATTGTTTAAATTGGTTTGATGTTCCGAAACACTTAAGTGTGAAAAACATGCAAAGGAACAGGAAATGAGGAAGGGGGCAAACACTTTTTCACACCACTGTAGTATGACTTTCACAATTTCTATCCGATTTCAATTACAAAAAAAAAGTTTAGAGTTACACCGAATGAAAGCTTTAAGTCTGAACTGTTAATCATCTGATGCTGAGCCCAGATTCTTCTCCATCAAAAACTTTCCTAAAACCTACTTCTAAAAAAACGTTTCATTGTTTTGTTCGGGGTTTTTTGCTTAAAAATATGAAAACTAGTCAAAAAGTTGGATTTGTCATAAAATTTGCCCTCGGTTGTTTGCAGGATTACCAGACAAATAACAGATCAAACTTTTTGTCTATCTAACACAAGACTAGGCCAGTTTGTTGTCACTCGCCAAACAGCTAAGCTACCACTGTATGGGTTTATCTGCTACAGTGCCATACAAAATCTTCTTTTAGTGAGCTTCAGTTGCATTGTCACAAACCGTTTAAAGTGGAGAATTATTTAGAGCTAAAGAAAAAATCTTCAGTGCTTCAGCCCTGAATGCCCAGGCAAGTTTAACCCACTGACTACCTACCTGTACTTTTCTTTATATATCTTTAAAAGTTTGATCATGTAATTTCCACTTGAAGAAATTACACACTCCATCCGATGTACAAGACCGTCGCCAGATTTGAGCACTGAAATGCTTTAAATCAATAACTTCACCAAAAATGGTTAGAAACTGACTTGCACAAAACCAAGCCAATCACAAGACATGTGGTTGGGGGGGCAGATCCACCCCTGGCCACCATATAGCACCGCCCCTGCTTGTATGATGAAAGTAAAAGTATTTTGCATGCATATTGGCAAAAAATATTAGACTTTAAAATTATAGAATAACATATTAATAATTCAATCTAAAATAATTTCTACAAATATTTTGTATTCTTTCCATCCAGTATACGATTTTGCAATGATTCCTATTCATAGAGACAACTGCAATGGAGACCACTTTCATCAATGATTCCACGTGCTGTATAATCAAGACCAGCTTGTTCTGATATTGAAGTCTGGGCCATTAAAGTCCCATTGAAAGCAGGGTTTTCATCCAAGAGTCCACTTTCTCTTAGTAAAAAAGAGAGAAAGCCAAGCCAAGGGGACTCGGCATGAGAGGCCGATGAAATGCATCCAATTTGTTGTGTGTTATTTGTTATCCTGACCCTTCATTAAATTTGGATGGATGAAACGAATTACCACCAATTAGGCATGGGAAAACAATATAACGCTATACTTCCATAAAGTGTAACGAAGAATGTCAGTGTAGTTCCATGTTTATAAGACTTTCAAGAAATGAATGGCATCATTTTATTAGGCCATATTAGCTTACATTTCCAAGCAGCATCATAATGAATAACTAATATAGGCTTTATAGAAGGAGTAACTCAATCTGTGTGCTCATTTTCATGCATTACAAATTTTACAAACCCTGTAATGCAAAATTTGATTACACCGGCCATGTTGATATGACCAAGACTGTTACTCTCATAAAACAGATAAAGCCTCAGATTGAATATTTACATGAAGTAGTACAGCTATAAAATAACAGAAGTTAACAGCAGAAAGGGCATTACAGTTAAAACATCTGTAAGACCTTTTATTGGATTTAGGTCATTTTTAGCGCATCATTCACCATGAATTTTAAAAGGTTCACATTCTTTTTGTCCTAAAGCTTGGTGTGTATAAGTGTATATGAAATGCCTCGAATCATTAGAAATTTCATTTATCTACCTAATTATATTTACCTTTTGTATAAACATTACTATATATTTAGTAACGACACAAAGCTAATGTCCTAGTAAACAAAGGTACTGATCACCTAAAAAATACTATATAGTACACTGTTTAAAGTTTATCAGGATATCATGTGACACTACTATAATTAAGGGGGAAAAGGTTGGAGGCATGCTGTTATGGGAAAATACTCAACAACAGCATAGTGTGAAGTAACTCAATGTGAAGTGCAATTACTGTTAAGTTGATTATTAGCCTATAACATCACACACACACACACACACACACACACACACACACGCACGCACGCACACCCCCCCCCACACACACATAAATGTTGTATTGCTTTTATACCACAGCAAAATGTCCACAATTACCATTTTTAATTACCGAATGACATTATAGTTACATTTAACATTAAAGTTCGTTCAAATTATCATTCATTTTATAGCAGCTATAAACATAGCAGACTAAAGACTTTCCCATGGCATAACACTTACTGGCTGTTGCAAAGTGTTGACACTGGATACTCCTTACTCCATTCATGTTAAATAAGTGTGTCACAGAAAACGTCACCATAGCAACAGTAAGATGTTAAATTATTCACATTATTCTTCATTTTCATTATTAACCCTATGTATTTTAATGATAATGTATTTGAATGTGCACATTAAGTATAAATCAATGATTTGCTTTACACACAGAATTATTATCAGAGTGCTGCTCTAGTAAATTAATCAGCACCTTCTGACTGATCAACAGTGCGTTGGTAGTTTAAAATTAAGATTTTCATTTTTATTGCACTTTTCCTATAAATACAATAATATTTAAAAATGTATCCTCAAGAAGTTGTAGCTTGAACTTTTTATTTTTATTTTGCAAACCTTGCACTGAACCACTCTTCCAGAAGTGTGTCTGAATTTGCTTAGTCCATCATATCAGCCTTTGTAACGCTGGATTGATACTGTGTAAGCGAACACACCTGCGCAGTCCCTAGGTTCCTGCATGTGCAGGAAAGTTTTATGCTGAACACACGTGTACATAAATAGACAAGGAATACAGTCACCAACACTGTGTCGTATCTTCTGAGGGAGGATAGTTACAGCAGCGGGGCTTTGGTATTATGTTTTTTTTTTTTTTTTGGTTGTTTTTTTTATCACAATAGACTCCTAATCTTTGATCAGAGTTTACAATATTATCACAATGTTGTGTTCAATAAAAAATGGATACAGTTTAACCACGGATGGCCCACATCCATGATTCATCTTCATGAAATAACATTATACTGAGCAGGCAAAAATCCTCCTCCCAGATTGAACCCTGTCATCATTTGAGCATCCATGATAAGAATATTTAAATTGCATGTTGTATATCTGGTTATTGGCACTTGTCTCGATGTCACAATGTCGAAGCACAATGCTTGCACTCAAAGCACAACAAAATTGCTGAGCAAGTTGGCATGCCTTTGCTGGTGTTTACTCTTTCTGTCACTCCCGAATGCTGCTAACTCCCAGTGAGGGCACTTAACCAGTGAAGTCCTGTCATAGCCTCACCAATTCATTACTATCACTTGTACTTCTTTCCTTTCTCACCTTTCACCTGCCAGTAAAGGATGGAAAGAGCTCAAATAGATCAACAACTGCAACAGCCAGTCGGCAATAATGCTGTTTCGAGGCTGTAATGTGTAGCATAGACATGATTTGTTCAAATGTGAATACAAAATTGGATATAAAGTTGCGGTCTGAATTTTATAAATAAGAAATTGTATATAAAGTATCTGTGTAATTAACGCTGTACAAAAATGTAATTAGATATAAAGTATCTGTGTGATTAATTGTATATAAATATGAAATTGGATATAAATGTAGCAGTACGAGGGGCAGGTATGGCGATTACGCCACCTTGGGAATTTCACCCAAAGAATAAGAATAAACCACCAACTAGGACATACACAGGTTCGAATTACCAGGAAGAGCCAGAGACATGGGTCACATTTGCATTTACATTTACATTTATTCATTTAGCGGACACTTTCATCCAAAACGACTGACAAATGAGAAAATATAAGCAAAGCCATATATGAAGCAGAGAACAATACAAGTAGTGCTACCATTCAAGATCCATTAATTGATTTCCAGAAGAAGCAAAGTGCGCAGAGTCGAGGTGTAAGTGCAAAATTTTTTATCTTTTTTTTCTTATGGGTTTGTTATTTGTTCACAGAAGAGGTGGGTCTTTAGCTGTTTTTTTTTTTTAAGATGATGAGAGACTTTGCGGTCTGGATTGAGGTTGGAAGTTCATTCCACCATTGAGGAACAGTTAGTTTGAAGGTTCTTGAAAGGGACCTTGAGCCATGATGAGTAGGTACTACTAAGCGTCGGTCGCTAATCGATCGCAGATTGCGTGAGGGAACGTAAGCCTGCAGGAGAGAGTTGAGGTAGGGGGCGCTGTTCCAGACAAGGTCTTGTAGGTGAGCATCAAGGCCTTGAATTAGATGCGGGCGGCTACAGGAGGCCAGTGGAGGGAGATGAAGAGGGGTGTGACATGGGTTCTCTTTGGCTGGTTGAAGATGAGGCGTGCTGCTGTATTCTGAATCATCTGAAGGGGTTTGATGGAGCTGGCTGGGAGGCCCGAGAGAAGTGCATTGCAGTAGTCCAGTTTTGAGATAACAAGAGCCTGTATCTGTGAGAGTATCTGTGTAGCCTGTTCGGTGAGGTTGGGTCACCATACAAAATAGATCACTTTATTAACAATTCATTGATAAAACATTAGAATGATTGCAAAATTCATCCCAACTCTTAAAAGCACTAAAATGGATAAAGCTAGACAGTGGCAGAGGGAGCTATAGAGGCAGGCTATAGTAGGCTAAATCACCCCTATCAAGGGTGCTTTGTTTCTGCCCCGTCCAGGTATTTCATCAATTTCCTACCCCTAGCCAGTTCAGGTATTTCATGTGTTCCAGCTCAAGCACACCTGGTGGACCTAATGAAGCCCTTGATTCGTCACATCAGGTGTGCTTAAGACAACACCTGCTTTGCGTATTTGTGCTGTTATGAGGGATTCTATTCAGGCGGTTCAATAATTTTGATACTGGAGAAGTCATCATTAGTCATATTTTCAGTTGAATTTGGGGAAACCACTTGAAGCATTCGTCGTGTTGAACTATTGTTCATCGCAAACAGCTGAAAGTCTGTAAATTCTGACAATAAACCTGATTTGCACTGGGGGTTGAATAATTTTGATTGCAACTGTAAATAAATATAACTATATATAAAGATAAATTCATTCAATTGGATACCAAAAAGACTGAAGTAAAGCTTAGACCTCAACACTAAACATCTACAAAGAATGTTGCCTTAGAAGTGCAGCCTGTGTGTCTGAAGGCCAAGGCTGAGTTCTTATGACAACGCATTATTGAACAGGCCTAAAAATTCTGCTCAGGCTAAGCTGAAAGGCTTTGACTAAGCGCATTTGTTACTCTTATATAATCAGCAGAGAGCAGATGTTTTTGTCGTGAGTAGAGGTTTTTTTTTTTTTTTTTTATCATCCTGAGATTATCCTGCTTTTGAAATGAACTCCAGTTATGGATAGACGTGTCAGAGCTTCAGAAAGGAAGCAGGAAACTCTAATAGTTCTCAGCAGTGTTTATGTTCTCTTGAAATTCAAAATCCTTCTCGCTTCAAATTCGCAGGAGATAATTATAACCACTTAAATTCAAAGTGTGTGTAGCTTTTATTATGGCTTTTGCTTAATTTGTATTTTTTTTTTTTTTAATGTTCAATCCTTCATTTGTTTTTCACATGTTGCAGTAGTACTTGCATTGAAGTGTAGTTAAGGGTGACGATACGGTATGCATAACCATAGACTTTTTTGAGCATATTGGATTATCATAATCTAGAAAAAAATAAATAAATAAATAAACAACTAAAACTAGTGAAGGAAAAACAAGAAATTGTGATATTTACATACGTTATGTGGAGGAACGTTATGTGAATATCTGCTCTCCATCCACTTCCTGTGGGGGTTTTTTTTTCCTAGAGTGCTGCAGCTTTGTCCCCCTGGAGAGCACGATCAGTTTAGCTGACTGTGCTGAACATGTACTGACATGATTGTGTGGAGGATGTGAGTGAATGAAGCGTGTGCATGTGTGTGTGTGTGTGTGTGTGTGTGTGTGTGTGTGTGTGTGTGTGTGTGTGTGTGTGTGTGTGTGTGTGTGTCTGAGGACAAGTATAAGGCGTTTGAAGGCAAGTGTGAGCAAACAGAGGCAGGTAGGAACAGACTCAATCAGTGATCAGACACGAGCAAACCTGCCCTGACTACCTGAGGGCAAGTAGTGGATCACTAACTAGCAGGTCACAACACCTGCAGAAAAGCCCTGGTCCTCTAACACACACACACACACACACACACACACACACACGGGTAAAGTCAGCCTCTTAGGGTTCCTAGGGCAAGTTCGGACAAAAATGGTAACACTTCCAAATCCTGTATTCATAATGCATTATAACTGCAATTATACTGTAGCATGTTATATAGCATCCATGATACCTTATAATACTTGACATAAGGCGTGTTCAATTCTTCAATTACTGTAACATGCATACCACTTTATAAACCATGACCACTTTTAATGGCACTGTAATGTCAGCATTATAATATTTGTTTGTAAGAACATCGCAGACAGTCATGTTAAGCATTAAACCCAGACTATAGGATCTGTGCCACAAGTTATAAGCAGGATCTGTTATAACACATTATAACATTTATGTCTCCAATATTCTTATGAACAGATATTATTTTATTATAACATGTTATGCAACCTGACCTCCTAACTACATAAGAGTATTTTCATAGACTTATGTCACCCATTATAAGGGGCTGTGTATGTTTTATAACTACTTATAAGCATTTCTACAGATTATGTCAACCATTTTAAGGTAATTTGTATGTTATACATACCAATGAGCCAATTAACAATTATTTATGATATATAACTACTTATAATCCTTTTTTATACTAAAATGCCAGGCATTATATGGTATTATGTATGGTATATTACTACATAAGAGCAGTTATACAGACTTATGCCAGCATTATAAGGTATTATGTATGCTATATAACTACACATTGGCATTTATAGACACTAATTCTAGGCATTATTAGGTATTATGTATGATATATTGTATATAACTATTTATGAGCATTTATACACACTTATACTAGGCACTATAAGGTATTATGTATGCTATATAACTACATATGAGCATATATATTTAAAAAAAAACAATTACACATTTTATAAATTTAAAAGATGAATGTAGTATGCAGAAATAAATACTTGCAACAGTTTTGTCAAATGGAAAATTTCAAACCTTCAGAAAAAAATGCTCAGTTAGTCTTCCCAAAATTCTAAAGATCATTGAAAAATCAAGTAGGTACTAAATACTAAATGTTTAAAATTACAGTATACTATATTTAGAGAGCCAATAGGCCTAGTGTGCTGTACTCAGAGTTCCTGCTGTAAATTATCATCATCATTATGTCACTCAGTAGGGCCATTTACTGAGCAGCTTGAACAAAACACTCAGAGAGCCAGAGAGATAAATGGTAAATGGCGCTTTTTTATCCAAAGCACTTGGATCCAAAGCGCTTTACACTGTGTCTCATTCACCCATTCACACACACACTCACACACCGATGGTAGCAGAGCTGCCATGCAAGGCGCTAACTTGCCATCGGAGGCAACTTAGGGTTCAGTGTCTTGCCCAAGGACACTTCGGCATGGGATCACCCGGGCCGGGATTCGAACCGCCAACCCCACGATTAGTGGATTAGTGGACAACCCGCTCTACCGACTGAGCCACAGCCGCCCCTATAAATCAATTATACACTGTAGGACTTACAGTCCTTGACGTTGGAAAAAATTCTCCCTTTCCGTATACAGCTGGTCTAGAGCTCTGCAATGCATTCTGGGAACTCTTCATCATAAGCTCCTTCCTTCCTCAGTTTCAATCTGTGGGTCAGAGACACCAGCACACGTTCCTCCTGGGATGTCAATTCATCACTCCCAACTTCCTGTTATATGTGTGGGTCTGTGCCTGGAGTCTTCTGTGTAAAGGACTTGCGTCTTTCTCAATAACGTGAGAGCCATATAGAGGTGAGACAACTTGGTATGCCTTTCAGGGTCCGGCAGCAGGATTGGTCCTGTTGCTCTTTCTGTCCATTATGTTATGGAGAACACCATTCCTATGTTACTAGATTAATTGGTATAAGAACTAAACTAAAGTAGTTACTATTTAGTCCACATATAACATATATTAGTACTTTACAAATGCTTTCATAGGGCCATGTTCAGAGTTGGTGACTTTTATTCCAAAAGTTATATCAATATTTACAGTGGGAAAGTTATGCTTATTCAGAGTTGGGTTATGCACCTGCTTGATTTTCTGGGCTCCCCGTTCAGATTATGTAAATCTTAGTTGTAGATCATGTTTCTGAGGTTGCCAATTTTTTTTTGGCTTTTCATTAGCATTTACACCAACACCTTTAAACATGAACACTTGTCTTTAAACCCGAATAATTCAGGGGATAGATAAAGCTGACTAAGGAAGCAGATAGCATTCTTTTTCTTCAAAAGTATGACAAAAGTATGTCAAATTTTTTTTTTAATAAAAAAGACTAACATAATTGCCAAGTTTCCATCCACTTTTTGCGGTTTTCTGTTATCAACAAAGAGAAAGTGCGTAAAAAAAAAAGTTTGTGATATTTGCTGTCTCCCGCCTGTTTCTATTCTACTGGCCTTTTCCCGATAAAATGGTGTGCGTGATGACTTCATGTAGTTTAAATCAAATTTAGGAGATTATGTTAATGAAAACCTGTCTTTCTTTAATAAACAAAAACATTGTCAGTGTTGGTAAATTGCTGTGATGTATGAGGAATAAAATACTTCAGGGTGTACTGTTATTTAAAGTATTCAACTTCAGGTGGTAACAATAACTCATGCAGAATCGCTTCTTATCATCATATTTGTTTTCCCCCATCGTGTTCTATTCCTAACTTAAGGCATGTTAGGTCCATGAATTAACATCACACTTTGGAGACTTTGCTTCCCACGGACTCCTTTTTATCAGAGCAGGATAGCTAACAAGCTTTAAAACCACTAATTTCAGATTTAAGGTGCACATCCTTTGACGTACATGACCTTAAGTGACACGTAATGAGTGTTAGGACAGATGCAAGTGCAGATTAGAGCTTTAATGAAGATTATAATATCCAGAGGACAAGGCAAAAGACAAACAAAGACAGGCAGAGGTGAGGCGATTAGGCAAACAGTCAAAACAATGGTTAAGCAGAGAGATGAGGTCAAAAAACAGAAAAGTCAAAACCAGAAAAACAAACATGATATCAAGGCTTGGTATCTAACAGAGAGCGAGTCAACTGAGCGTATACATCCCAAAGACAGTGTGTGTGAACAGTGTCTATAAAGGAGTGGTGTGATTGAGGTTGTAATTGGGAACAGGTGTGTCTGATTAGTTCTCAAGAGAAGATGGACAGTGCATAGCTTTGGGAGTCATAGTCGTCGGCCATGTTTGTAGTTTGCGGTGCATTCTGGGAAATGGAGTCGTGAGTGTGCCATGACATGGCATTAAGAACAAATGACTAAAACATTACTAAAATTATTGTCAGCCACAATTTCATATATCGTGCGATTATTAGCAGATCTTTAACTAATAAGCTTTAATAATAGTCTCTTTGACATTGAATACAATCATCCTGCCTTATGGGAGAGACTATGAGGTCAACCATGAACTTCCAGAGCACAGTGGGATTTGGGGATGATTAATGGTGATTGATGCTGGTATCACTAGAAATTGTAAAGAACAGTCTCTTCCACGGCATGCCCACACCGGAGTCATTGAGCTGAGTGTTTGCAGCCTCTGTGAGGGGAACATTTATTCTTGCTCTCGGAGCGTTTACGTTTCTCTGTGTTAGCCAAGAATGTTAGCAATGACACTCAGCAGCAGAGGTGAAGAATGTTAGACGCATCACGTTTACCCAAGTGCTAATACTGTCATGTGTCACCCAGTTTGTTCGAGAGTGAGGAATGGCTTGGACAGGAATGTTTTGTTTGTGCTGGGGAACTTAAGACACTAGAACAAATCAAGGGCTCCCAAACAAACTCCTAAAATTCCTAGGGAATTATTTCCATGGAAGCTAGTGCTGCTATATTAAGGACATGGACCAATGTCTAGACATTGTCTTGTATTCATAGTCTTCACAGTCAGAATGTACCAAAGACACAATTTCCCTTTGGGTCAACCCTCAGTAAGAAAATTCTGTGACCAATAGCATTTTAGTCTATATAACTTGTTTGGATTTTTAAAAAATATTTTATTTTAATCTATATTCTTAATTGTTGTAGTGACGATAAAAGCATGAAAATTACACTGAGTCCATATATACACAGGGTTTTACACTGGACATTTTACACAGTGAACTCCAGCTTTATTGGCACCCTTCAGGATAAAGTGCAAAAATGACATATGAGCCTTCCTCAATTGTTCTTGTTTACCATATTATAAAATATAAAAAATTCACAAATGTTTCAGTAGCACTGATTTTCTTCATGCTTGTCTATGTACAGTAAATTACTGAGCACATTCCCGGGGCAGCTGGTTTAATGGTGAAAGAGTCTCACCTAAGAGCACAGTGTATTCAATTTTCCAGTAATGCAGCTCAGCCACTGCAACTCATCAGCAAACACACACACACACACACACACACACACACACATACATTAACACTTGTACGTCTCCTTATACATGAATTTACACAGACTCTCATAGGATACACATGTATTTCTGGGGGATTTATTCCTTCAAATGATTTACAAATACATTTGTTGGGATCCAGCTTGATAAATGAGGCCCAGTGATTTTCCAGTCTGTCAACTGGAGAAACTACTTTTAAATAATAGTATTTCCTACTAAACAGTGATAAAATTATTTAACCCCTCAGTTTAAGATCCTTTGTAAGTCACCAACCCTGTTACATACAGTGGTGTGAAAAAGTGTTTGCCCCCTTCCTCATTTCCTGTTCCTTTGCATGTTTGTCACACTTAAGTGTTTCGGAACATCAAACCAATTTAAACAATAGTCAAGGACAACACAAGTAAACACAAAATGCAATTTGTAAATGAAGGTGTTTATTATTAAAGGTGGAAAAAATCCAAACCATCATGGCCCTGTGTGAAAAAG
>JAFFST010054238.1:219811-235228 GCA_022414735.1 Noturus placidus
TTCACCTTTAATAATAAACACCTTCATTTACAAATTGCATTTTGTGTTTACTTGTGTTGTCCTTGACTATTGTTTAAATTGGTTTGATGTTCCGAAACACTTAAGTGTGACAAACATGCAAAGGAACAGGAAATGAGGAAGGGGGCAAACACTTTTTCACACCACTGTATTACAGGAAGACACTCAGTGCCAATAATTTTGGAGTTGACTGCAAGTTTCTTGTTCTGGCTGGCCATTTTCCCAAGCCTCAATGACTGAGGAAAGTCACACATCCCATCAAAATGAATTCACCGGATGTGTTCCAACATCATGCTGGAACACATCCCACATCCAGTGAATACATTTAAAATCTGCTTGAGCCAGTTCCAGGGGGCAACAGTCATCGGATGTAGAATAAAATAAGTGTTTGACTCGGAAGCCATTCAGTTTCAATATAACCCCCGAGGACCAGTCTGGACCGGAAGACTTTACAGCTGAGGAGATTTGATGCTGTTTATTTTCGGCAGTTATTAAGATAACTGTTATTATTATGTTATCGGAAGTTATTATAACTGGTTTGCAATGAGCAATTGTCCATTATTTTCACTATAATAGAAATGTGTTTTCTTCCTTACGTATATTGACTGCATTCAGTACTATTAAATGTCCCTAATGAAAAAAACAATAGAAACCCTCCTAGAATATGTAATGGTGATAATGGGAATGATATTGGTTTGAATGGAAACTGTAATGGTCCCTGTGGGTATATACTGGTAATCTGTTACCTTCTATTGATGGCATGTTATGTCTAGTGATACCATTAAGGACCAATAATGGAAATGGTTTCATCTGATGGTATGTAATGGTATTTGTAGTGCAAACCATTCAAATTTCTGTGATGGTTTCTATTGGGGTTTCTTTTTCAGCAGGGGTCACTGTACTATCATAGTATAGCATTGTGAAGTCAACTTTAAATAAGTGAAAGAATTAGTTCCCTTTTAACAGCACACACACACACACACACACAAGTTTGTTCATAGAAGCCTCCATAATGTCATCCATGGCCTAGTGGTTTCTATGCAAATGACCAAAAGTTTAATGATTTCAAATCTCAGTACTAGCAAATCACTGATTAAACAAGACCCTGATTTGCTCAGTGCTATCCATGGATTAGATTCGTCCTTGCTTTTAAACTACACTGAAAAGAAAAATCTGCCCAATGAATGCATTTATATATCAGAATTTTCATACAATTTCCAGTTAAACACAATAATACAGTATTCCTTGTAATTCCTATGAAAGGCTGGAATGCACAGAGAGGGCAAATAAAATAAAAGAAAATAAACAAGCTCAGTATGCTATACTGCCGAGTTAATGTGGCTCCTGTTGCTACTGGTCTAATGAGATCATTATCAGCAGTGATTAACTTCTGTGCTTAGCTGGACAACTTTACATTTGTTCTGTTTAACGATCATCGTGTGGACATGAACAGTGTTTAAAAATGAAAGATTGTACATGACTTGGAGCCGTTCTGTCCTTGATTACCACAAGAGAATCACCATTCCCTATTCACTAAACCCTAACATGCTATAATGCTAATTCTAAATAAATCCTCTGGTATTTAATTGAACCCCCGCTTCAAATTCTTTACTCGAGTTAAAGTAGAAAAATAGAAATGTGTTGAGACAGACTCTTAAAAAGATGTCACACACTGCTTTTAGTTCCTTAGGCTATCTAATAGCTTTATTGCTAATCAAGTAAATATTAGTTAGATAGCAGGATGATGATAAAAAAAAAAAAAACTAGCTGAGTGCTAATACTTAGTTATCATAATCTAAATAGAAAGGGTGCGTCTCAATCAGCTCCGTATTTCAGTAGACAGGACATTGATCAGGAAGTCAGCCATTTTAAGGACAAAATCCATCCAGTGCACTGGAACATTCGCTCCATAAAAAAATCCCACAATGCACCATGAAAACCAGGGAGCATCCCTTCTCACTATGTTCCCTTAATGGAAATGACCTCAGCCAGCTCCATCAAACCCCTTCAGATGATTCAGAATGCTGCAGCACGCCTCGTCTTCAACCGGCCCAAGAGAACCCATGACACACATTTACATTACATTTATTCATTTAGCAGAGGCTTTTATCCAAAGCGAATTACAAATGAGAGATAAAAGCAAAGTGATATCAAGCAGAGAACAATACAAGTAGTGCTACTATACAAGATCTATTAATTGAGTACTAGAAGAAGCAAAGTGCGCAGAGTAGAGGTGTAAGTGCATTTTTTTTTGCCCTCTTCATCTCCCTCCACTGGCTTCCTGTAGCCGCCCGCATCAAATTCAAGGCCTTGATGCTCACCTACAAGACCTTGTCCTACCTCAACTCTCTCCTGAAGTCTTTTGTTCCCTCACGCAATCTGCAATCGATTAGAGACCGACGCTTAGTAGTTCCTACTCAGCGTGGTGCAAGGTCCCTTTCCAGAACCTTCACACTAACTGTTCCTCAGTGGTGGAATGAACTTCCAACCTCAATCCGGACTGCAGATTCACTCAGCATCTTCAAGAAACATCTAAAGACCCATCTCTTCCGTGAACACCTAACCAACTCATAAAAAAAAACATTGCACCTCCATTCTGTGCACTTTGCTTCTTCTAGAACTCAGTTAATGGATATTGTATAGTAGCACTACTTGTATTGTTCTATGCTTGACATATCGCTTTGCTTGTATCTCTCATTTGTAAGTCGCTTTGGATAAAAGCGTCTGCTAAGTAAATAAATGTAATGTAAATGTAAGAGGGGTGTGACATGGGTTCCCAATGAGTATGAGTCAGGGTCCTTACCACTGCCCCAACTCGTGTACACCATATACTGGTTCACTACCTAGGGAGCTAGGGAGCTGATTGAGATGTACACAAAGTGTACATAATAGCATATAGATTACAGTGACGGATGTTAGGTAGACAGTAGAGAGAGCTCTGTGTGTGTGTGTGTGTGTGTGTGTGTGTGTGTGTGTGTGTGTGTGTGTGTGTGTGTGTGTGTGTGTGTGTGTGTGTGTGTGGTACTCTGTATCTTCTGATTACTTCAGTTGCAGCACATGACAGGAACCGACGAATGATTTTCTTTTGTAAATCTAAGCAGCTGTAATTTAACTCCTGGAAAAGCACTAATTAGCGAGCTAATTAAGAAGCCTTCCTGTGGTTTCGCCACCTGTGGGAATCGACAGCAAAGATTTCCAGCCATATCTGTCCTGAGTCTTTTCTGGGGAAGTGACACCCAGTGATTAGATGGCCATGTAGCGATAATGGAATGTACAGATTCGGTAACTTTAACTCATTGATTTTCGAACACAATTATCCTTGTCTGTTTTGCTCTCATTCCTCTTTCCCATTACATTCTCAGCAGCTACTGAAACAGGAAGTTGGAAGCTGTCCTCTGAGGGTTTGTTCCAGCTTAAGAATGGACTTGGAGGGAGAAATAAACCGCCGCTGAGGTCTCGGTTGTTGAGGATTAATGAAAGGTCTTGACTGTGGTGAGTTCCCTGCCAGTTTACGAACCCAGCACACAGGAAATGCCATGGAGACCCCAACACGCCAAGCAAAGTATTTTGTACAGCTTTTTTTTTTTTTTAAACAAAGGGTGGTACTTTGTCATTTCAGGGCATGAGTCATATTAAGAAAATGTATTTATTTCAAATCCTTTAATATGTGCACAACTTGGTCTTTTTACACTTCTTGCTCAGTTATTTGTGTATCATTAAGTATGGAATAAAACGTTTCAGGGCATGCTGTCATTGCAAAGCAATCGACGATAAGAGTAACTCTGTTTTGCAGAGGGCCACATCACACCATCTGTCATTGATTATTTTCCCACAACTGCACATCTCTAATTGCTTTATTCCACCTATAGCGTAGAAGTTTTTTAACAATTATATATATATATATATAGGGTATATACATTATTTATATATATATATATATATATATATATATATATATATATATATATATATATATCTCCCTTAGTATAACCCTGGGGCAGGGGTGGCATTTAAGGTTCTGGGTTACGGATCAGAAGGTTGGGTGATCAAGCTACAGCACTGCCAAGATACCACTGTTGGGCCCTTGAGCAAGGCCCCTAACCCTCTCTGCTCCAGGGGCACTGTACCATGGCTGACCCTGCTTGCTCACTCCAACAAGTTGGGATATGCGAAGAAAAGAATTTCACTGTGCATGTGTATATGTGATCCATAAAGACTTATAATCATATAAATAACTTTTTATCTGTTTATAGTTACATTTAATGTTGGGTACAGTAACATCTGTGAGACAAGCTAGCTCCTGTTATCACTTACATTATAGCAGTTACAGTATACTGTCTGTCCTGATGACTTTCATAAACTTTAAAAAAAAAAACATCTCCTTGAAGAAAACGTCCCCATATGAATAATGATTCCGCCACTGCTAGTTGTTACTATAGAAACGATAATGTATTAGGAGTACATTAATATAACCCTTTGATTTGCTTTGCAGCCAGAAATACTGTTAGAGCTGCAACTCAACACCTTTTGACCAATCAGAATGGAGAATTCAACAACTTTATGATGAAAGATCATGCTTTAAGATTATTGTATTGGTGCAGCATGTTTGTTCATATTGTGTGCTTATTCAATCATTCGGGGTAACTTTTGTGCTTTCTTTTGCATGCCCATTCATTATAAATGAAGATGGATGGTTTATTTATAAGTGGCTTTATTACTTCCAGTCCATTACTGCTGTGTATGTGAGAGAGGAAAGGAAGACAAGAGGAGGATTAGGAAGACTAAGAAAGACTAATGACTCGTAGTGTATCTCACATCTGCTGCACGGGCAGGGAGAAGAAAAATAGATACATCAAATGAACCCGACTCTACTGTGCCATAAAATATAGCTATAGCTGGTCTGATTGTTTGATGCAGATACAGATTATGTGAGACTTTATGGCCTGGTAATTGTTTTTAATAGCAGGCTGTTATCTGGGGCAGTATTGTAGGCCAGAGAGGAGACAGCCATGATAAGATGAAGCAGATTGCCCTAGTTAGATATGAGTACATGGTTGAATTAAGGATAGGAGGGCAGATATAGATCATCAAGATAATGAGGAAGAGGTAACTTTAGGGCATTATGTCTACATGCAGTTTCCCACTTCAATGCTGAATTCTCTTCAAGTGTAGTAGTAGTTTATAATAAATCAGGTAGTGTATAAGTATTTAGGAAGGTTAGTGCTATAAGACAGTACATTTTCAATGTTGAAAATAGATATGTTGAATGTTTTTTTTTTTTTTAAACTCTTGCTGCAGTTGACAACTACAGACCTGTCTCTAACCTCGCTTTTCTGTCCAAAACCCATGAAAGAACTGTTTTTAAAGAAATCTCACACTGAACAACCTCCTGTACAGCATTGCTGTCTGGCTTCAAAAGGAGACACTCCACGGAAACTGCTCTGTTTTCCGTTACTGAAGCCTTACGACTAGCAAGATCAACCTCAAGCTCATCTCTTCTCATGATACTCGACCTCTCAGCCGGCCTATGTCACTGTGAATAATCAGATCTTCCTGTCAACTCTCTCCAGTCTAGGCATCAACGGATCGGCTGTGTACTGGATGGAATCCCATCTCACAGGTAGATCCTTCAAGGTATTGTGGAGGGGATGGACTTCTGAATCTCAGCAACTCATAACTGGGGTTGTGTTATCCAGGGATCAGGTCTGGGTTCATTGCCCTTTTATATTTATACTACATCTCTGGACCTGTGATTGAGTCTCATGATTTCTCATATCACTACTATGCTGATGACACCCAGCTATATTTGTTCTGATGATCCATCCATCTCAGGACGCATCTCCGCCTGCCTTTCTGTCATCTCAAACTGGATGAGGGAACGCTATCTTAAGCTCAACTTGGCAAAAATTGAGCTTTTCGTCATCCCAGCCTGCCCCTCAATCAACCACAACCTCACTGTACACCTCGGCTCAACCACACTCAAGCCAACCAGGACAGCCAGGAACCTTGGGGTGACTTTCCATGACAACTTGACATTTACAGGCCACATTTCAACAACTTCACAATCCTGTAGGTTCATTCTGTACAACATCAAGAAAATCAGACCCTACCTTACCGAATAGGCCACACAGCTACAAGTCCATCTCAAATCTGGAACACTGCAATGCACTACTCTCAACCCACAGCCAGCTCCATCAAACCCCTTCAGATGATTCAGAATGCAGCAGTGTACCTTGTCGTCAACCAGCCCAAAAGAAACCAAGAAAAGTCACAGTCCTTTTCATTTCTCTTCACTGACTTCCTGCAGCTACCCGCATCAAATTCAAGGCCTTGATGCTCACATACAAGGCCTTATCTGGAACAGTACCTCCGTACTTCAACACTCTCCTTGAGGTTTATGTTCCCTCAGTTAAGGACCTGCACCTGGTAGTGCCTACTCAGCAAGGCAAAAAGGTCCCTTTCCAGAACATTCAAACTGACCTTCCCCCAGTGGTGGAATAAACGTCCAACCACAAAATCTGTCACTATCTTCAAAAAGCAGCTAAAGACCCACCTCTTCTGTGAGCGGGTCGTCTACACGTACATGTAAGTGTTGCATTAAAGATGTAACAGTGTAAAACAGATTTCGTTGATACCTTTATTTTTACCACAGTGCTGCTAAATTCTGAAATGTAATTTTTCAGAAGATGTGGATTAGTTTTATATAACAACAGCTCTGACAGTAGTTCAGTCTGTAACATGAACAATACAGTAGTTTTATATTATTTCTATAGTAACTGCTCATACACAGGGCCTGGAATTTGCCTACATTCCCATCCAAAAAATATCTGTTCATGCCTTGCCCATTTTTCCTGCAGAGGTTACTCACAAGCCAAGGTTAATATACGTTCACCAGAGGGGGTCAGGTAGAAGAGGAGCATGTCTATTTTGTCATGGCTTGGTGTGTCACTTGTGCACGTCCTCAGAAATACATTTACGTTTTTATTGTCATTTCAGTTCACCTCACAGACAGCAGAGGGCTCGGGATGACAAACTGCTCCTTTAAAAACAGCTCTCCAGCCATGTCTGAGAGAGAGAGAGAGAGAGAGAGAGAGAGAGACTGAATTTTTGCAAATTTTCTGTTTAAAGAGCATGAGGAAGAAGTGACACATCACTCTGCCCATAAATTACAGATTGCCTACTGCAATCTGTTACAACACCGAACTATTTCAAGACAAAAGTGCCGTGTGTTTGATGTGACAGAGCTCGTTTGCAAAGATGTAACGAGGCGACAACTTGCTGACAGCCTGCATCTTTTTACTTCCCATTGCTTTGCCCTGCTTCCTGCGCTCCCTGTGTCATCATCATGTCTCTGTCTTCATTCATCAAGCTGATATTCACCAGCTTTCACTTCAATCACACAGAAATATCATTTTTCCGGATTAACAGGAACATCAGCACAAAATGGAGGAACATCAAACTCAGGTTGCAGCTTCTCTGCAGATTTGGGCCGAGACGCGTCATGTGACGTCATTACGACGTTCAGCCAAAGCCGTCTTTGATTCACGTGTGTCGATCATGAGTACAGCTAAAAAGTCTCATTTACCAACAAATATCACTGTGAAAGATCTATTTGATGCGATTGTGATTTCACCGATTCAAGTAGTTTTCTGCAAAAAAAAAAAACACAAAAGTTCTGCATCACAAATTTTGAATAAAGCTGCAACAAAAACAAGCATTTATGGCCGCAACAATCACAAAAAACTCCATGAAATCCCACACAGGCTGATCTTTTTATTCTGGAAATACAGTATATAAGTGATATATGGAAAATGTGAAATCCATATCAAATGCAATATCTGTGTCTCTGTTAAATAATCCATGCATGACAGGGTTCTATTTATACATCAAGCAGTCAATCACATGACCTGCAGAATTCATTCGCGCTTCATTCGAGGAAGTCATCGGAATTCCTCTGAGCCTCTCACGGATGTGTGGTCTAATTTATGATCGTGCCAGCATCCGGAGATTATTGTGCTACAAATCTGGGTTTGTTTGTTTTTTCTAAATTAATTTCATGGTCATGTCACTGTCACACACAGCGTTCACGATCCTGCATCAGCGATGACTCAACATTTGGAAGATGTTTTGCTGCAGATCTCCACTTTTCTTCTATTTAATGTTGTCTCAGCGCGTCTTCTGCTCCCAGTTTCGTTCCAGTTTTTGTGCTTTGTGCTCCAGATATTGCAGATGTTCAGAAATTTTGATGTTTCATTAACCCTGAATATATATATATATTAAAAAATAATAATAATAAAATATATATATATATATATATATATTTGGACCACGGTAATATCAGCTAATGCTAGCCACACTTTCCAGTAGCCAGCTATATGCTGTATTTTATACAGTTCCATCAACAATCAAATCTTACATTATTAGATTCTTTAAATAACTTCACTGTGTGGACTGTTTGAGAAAGATGCCTAATGTTACAAAAGTAGATTTAATCACGGTAGCTTGCTAATGTTTTGTACACCACTATTGTTTACAAACACAAAAGCTGTGAGAAACTTTTATACTGCCAGTTGCATCTTTATAGCCTTTTAGTACTATTTCTGGTTTTGGAGCATTTTTAGCTAAGAATGATAACTACATACAGTACTGAATTAGGTATACACATGTATTAAATGATAACTGTATGAATATACAGTATATTAGATGATTGTGTCAGTATTCACAATGTCACCTTTGTGTGTATGTGGGCTGCAAGCAGAGTGTCCGAACCTGGCAGAGTGCAGGCATGAGACAGAGCCAGTGCTGATTCATCCTGACATCACACACTCCAGATCAACCTTAACAACCCACTGTGGCTAATGTGATGGAAACAGGAAGTCACACAGGGTTAGAGGACTGGTGTGGGTGTGGGTATGTGTGTGTGTTTCAGTTCAGTTAAGCCATTTGAAATGTTGACTCCAATTGAGCAGTATCAATAACACAGAAGCTACCATGCAAGAAAGACAAGCATCAATTCGGATATATGCATGTGGGCTTATGTTGTGAAAACTAGATCGATAATGTTGGTTGTACTGCATATTATAACATAAAGTTGGTTCCGAAAGTTTGAGACCACACTGATTATAATCATTTTCATTCAAAACTGACAATAAACAGGAAGTTTTTCAAATGTTGAAAAGTTTAAAACCTACAAAGAACATGTTTAGTATATTTTGAATCCATCCATCCATCCATCTTCATCCGCTTACTCCTTTTCAGGGTCACGGGGAACCTGGAGCCTATCCCAGGAGGCATCGGGCACAAGGCGGGGTACACCCTGGACAGGGTGCCAATCCATCGCAGGGCACAATCACATACACACTCACATTCATACACTACGGACACTTTTAGACACGCCAATCAGCCTACCATGCATGTCTTTGGATCTTTAATATTCAATATTCAGCACTATTTCTAACAACTGCAACACCTTTACCCTGCACCATACCATGCTCGACTCAGGTTAAGAGCCTTGGTGTTATTTTAGATAGCACTCTCTCTGTTTCTGCACATGTAAACAATGTTTCTCGCAGTGCCTTTATCCATCTACGGACCATTGCAAGACTACGCCAATCCCTCACTCCACACAGCACAGAAGTCTTGGTCAATGCTTATGCAACATCCTGCATTGACTACTGCAATTCCGTCCTGTCTGACATCCCTAATAAACTACTTCACCAGCTCCAAATAATCCCAAACTCTGCAGCAAGGATCCTTACATGCTCCAAATCAACCTGCCATGTAACACCTCAGCTCATCCAGCTTCACTGGATTTTTGTTGCCTATCGAATTCAATTCAATATTCTGCTCCTCACATTTAAGGCCCTATATAATCATTGCCTACTTACCTCACTACTCTCTTTGAGAACTACACACCTCCCCACTGACCTCCTCGGACATGAACTTTAGCACCATGGGTAAAAGAGCCTTTAATCACATTGCCCCCAAGCTCTGGAATTCACTTCCCCTTTACATCTGCAGCTGTGAATCAAAAGCTTGTATATTTGATGTGACAAGGTTACATAATGCTTAATTATAATATGTGTTTAAGGGTTTTATTTATAATATTGCATTATATATATATATATATATATATATATATATATATATATATATATATATACTGTATATATAAACATTTATATTTGTATATACACACACACACACACACACACACACACATATACTGTATATATATATATACTGTATATATATATATATATATATAAAATACAATATTATGAATAAAACACTAAAACACGTATTATAATTAAGCATTATGTATAATATTGTGGTTGAGTGTTTTGTGAATTGTATTTGCATGTTGTTTTTGTGAAGTGTCCCTGGGGGTCGTGAAAGGCGCTTTTTAAAAAAAAATTCAATGTATTATTATTATTATTCATTCCGAACTTGAAGCAAATTTGTGGTGTTAGAATTTTCCCAGAGTTTTATCAATTCACTGAAACACATGTCAAGCGAATTTGATCCCACGCGGATCATCAGGTTTGACACAAACTTTAGCTTGTGGCGTCCATGCTAGCTCGAGTGCATGCGGTCTTTAAAGCAAAAGCAGGATGAAACAAATACGAATTCTGTAACTCGAGTCAATATTTCTGAGATTCTGCTGTTCACTCGTGTTGTCGCTGATAACTTGTTTCATATGAATTGCGAAACATTTTGTATTCAATTAAGAAAAGAATGCAAATATCAAAGCATGTTAAGGTTTTTGGATGTCACTGTACTGTATTTATCTCATAAGAACAACATGTATTCTCATAATAACAATAAAAATATTTTCTCATGATAACAAATGTGATACAACTGGATGTTTTTTTTCTTGCGTAGCAGGCTTAGCAGGAGCGTCACTAGATCCTTTTTACTGGGGCACGGGTTTTTATCTCACTCAACGGAGTGTTGTATTTTATCTTCAGCGAATGGAGGAGAGACCAATCAGACAGGGTTTACACTCGCTGTGCACGAGAGTAAGTTAGTGTTTCAGTTTCAACCCCTTTACTGGTAATAACTTGGGATATATTCATTTCCGCGTCACACCAACTGACTGTGTGACCTAGAATTAGTGACTGTGTGACTGAAGATAGACAATTACCACACTGCCGTCTTATTTATTAAAGTTCAGTGACGTAGTGAAAAACTGCTCTAATTATTCCGGGCTAAAGACAAACTCTTCAGGGCTAGCTGTGAATGCCCAGACCAGATTACGACCCTGACAGACAACAGGGACAAACATTGTATTTGAATGATCTATATTGCCCTGCAGAATTTAATTTATTTACCCCTCAAATAAATATTTAATAAACTAGACCTTAATCTACAAGCACACAATCAAAAATCACCCATATATGGTCAAAATATCAAAGCATTAACCCTTTTCAATTCGATTTTATTTGTGTAGCGCATTTAACAACAATTATTGTCTCAAAGCAGCTTTACAGAAACATATAAATACAGGATAGAGATTTTAAGTGTGTGAATTTATCCCTATTGAGCAAGCGTGACGGTGGTGAGGAAAAAGATGAAATGAGGAAGAAACCTTGAGAGGAACCAGACTCAGAAGGGAACCTGTCCTCATCTGGGTCACAACGGATAGTGTGAACGTAAAATAATGTTCATTATGGTTTAATATGAAGTCTGTTTGTTGAACTAGTCCACTGTTCACTAAAGGAGACCTGAATTTAAAACTCCATGTGGTGATTACAGTCCAAGTGATACCATCCTCAGCAATCTCCAGGCTGTAGTCTCCAGTTGAAGAGAGTTCCATCCAGAGGTTGGGCATCAGGATGGATCAGGCAGGTCTGGAGAGCAGAAAGGGTCAGGATCACTGGCATCTCCATAAAACCATGTGTGGTTCGACAGAAGGAGAGCGAGAGTGAGGTAAAGAGTGGGACAGATTATTAGGTATACTTACTATCCCGTAATGGATAAGACAGAGTATTTTGCGTAAAAGAAACTCTATTCATGATAAGCTCTAGTAAACAAATATGTTTTCAGCCTGGACTTAAACACTGAGACTGTGTCTGAGTCCCGATGACTAATTGGAAGTCTGTTCCTTAACTGTGGGGACTGTTTCATACTTACAGTAAGTTTTTAAAAAATTCCAACTGGGCCACGTGGTCAGTTTTTGTTTGTTGTTTGTTTTTATTTATGTGACCATACTTTTTGAAGTATTGCATTCAGCAAAGCCCTTTACAGTAAACTAAAATGTAAAAGTAAACTAATGAGATGATCCGCATCACATACTTACATTAATGTTTGAAACATCGTATGATTAAAGAAAATATAAACAAACAAGCAAATAAATAAATACTACTCTCAAAGTCACCCGAATTGACATGAATTGGCAAGCCCCCCGAACTATCTTATAGATTTTTACGTACGTTTTAAGTACTTTTGTCAAATTCTTAGGGGACCCGTGGTCCAGTAGTGATCAATGTCTAGAAACAAACCCTGAGGCTTATCTTGCACAGCTCTTGATTTCTCGACTATGTGTAGTAGGATAAAATATTATACAGATTTATCTTGCAATTGCGACTATTTGCTCCCCAGTTGTGAGTTAATATTGTGTGATTTAAACATTTTCTCTAGCAGCTGCCAGAGTTCTTTTTGTGGAAGCATGAGTACATATCAAATGCGAGATAAAACGTCGCAACTGTGAGACAAATCTGTGATATAAGAAATAAGCTTCCATAAAATTTCTCGTTGGAATGACTTGGAGAAAATATGAGCCAGATTTCTCTTGCAAGTGTGACTTTTTAGCTCGCAATTGTGAGTTATTTTCACTTGAAGGCGCGGTAACTCACAATCGCGAGATAAAAGGCCGTGTTGTGCTATAAAGTGTGGTATAAATCATAATACAGTATTTTCTCATATATGGCAAAAACAAGCTTCTCTATGAAAGCACTAGGAGGAAATATCCTTGCAATTGTGACTTTTTACCTCGCCATTATGAGTTTGTTATGCAATGATAAGTTAATATCTCACAGATGTGACTCATTGCCTCTTAATTGTGAGTTAAAATGTGCATAATATTTTGCCAAGTGTTGCAGAAATAAGCTTCTGTGTTTTCTCTCATGAACATCACAAATAATTATTCAAATCTGTATGCATTTTTTTTTCTCTTTTTTAGATTGTATGGGATGTTAGACTGTAAATAAGGTCATGTTTATTCTATTCTATTCTATTTTATTTGGGGGATGAATTCCACGATGATGGCGGTTACTTAATACCAAGACTTGCATTCCTGGGATGAATGTTTTTTTGCAAGATCGAACTCAAAGAGAACAGAGAACTCTGCATACTTACTAAGATTGTAGTCATCCTCATGTCCTAGTTACCCTAGAGTCGTCTCGTGCTCTGCTAAAACTTCTCCAAAGTCTCTGCTTAAGTTCCTCAAATCAACTCCAGGTCATGGGATTGATAGAGTACTGCCTTACAGTATTTGGGTTTTTTGTCAGAGTTTGAGCATCATGGGTTCAGAATCAATTTTGATCTTAAGTTATAGGTTGCAAATCCAAGTCAAGTCACAAGTCCTGACGTCAGAATTAAATCCAGGACCTGAGTACTGGGTGGCTTAGTGGTTAGCAGTCGCACCTCCAGAGTTGAGGGTTCAAATCCCAACTCCACTCTGTGTGTGTGGAGCTTGTTTTCCACATGCTTTGGGTATTTCCTCTGGGTATTCTGGCTTCTTCTCCCAAGTCCTAAGATATGCACTGTAGGCCGATTGACGTTTCCAAATTGTGTAAAGTGTGTGAATGTGTGTGATGTGTTGGCAACCCATCCAGGGTGTCCCCCCAAGTCCCAAGTCAGCTGGGATAGGCTACATGCTACCTCGTGACCCTATGTGGGACAAGTGTTACAGAAAATGGATGGATGGATGGATGGATTGATTGCTCAGCTAATTCCTTCAGATTCAGTTTTTAACACACCATTTATTTAAAATGTACACCTCTTGTGTTAAAAGCAGCTCTGACAGTAATTCTGACTACAAGGTTTATAGTGTATTATAATTTCTTTAGCAACAACAAAAACAGGGACTCCATATAAACAGAAATTAAAACAGTGTGTAATCATGGGTATGGTCGATTTTCTTCTTTCTGTCAGTGTTTATTCAACCTTTATGGAAGGAGTCTCCAGTGACTGAGCTTTTGTAAAAGTCAAAAGCTGTTATAACATGAGGGAGAACAGGATCTAACTTATTTCATGGACACTTCACAACACAACAATTATGTTTTAGTAAAAATGGGTGTAAAAGCTTGACATGTTGTTCATTAATAAATAACATTGTTAGCATTGGCAAATTGCTGTGGGAAAAATGATGTTCTTTGAGACATGCTGTTATTGGAAAATATTCAACTTCAAGGTGGTAACAGTGGTAACAGCTCTTCTTTGCATTCGGACGCATCACGCCGTCCAGTTGTTGATTATTTTCCTATAATAGCACACTTTAAAGTGTTTAATCCCTTACATAAGAACTAAAATTCAGTTAATTAGTCATAAGAAAACCTGTGGGTGTTTGAACTATTATTGGCATTAACTTTAATCAGTGGATAATTCAATTCAATTCAATTAAATTTTATTTGTATAGCACTTTTTACAACAGACATTGTCTCAAAGCAGCTTTACAGGAATATAAACACAGTACACACATAGTAAAGGTGAGAAATTATCCCAACTGAGCAAGACACTGAGTGGCGACAATGGCAAGTAAACACTCCCTAAGATGTTTAAGAGGAAGAAACCTTGGGAGGATCCAGACTCAGAAGGGAACCCATCCTCATCTGGGTAACAACAGATATTCTTAAAGAGACAATTATTGATCTATATGTAATCTGTTTGTCTTAGAAGAAGCCTTTGTCCCAGCATTCTGGATTTGGAGCAGATGAGAGCTCCATCCAGAAGTAGGACCTCCGAGTCCGATCATGCAGGTCCGGAGAGCAGAAAGGACCAGGATCTCCAACATCTCCATAAACTCATGTGTAGCTCGGCAGAAGGAGAGAGGGAGAGAAAAGATTGTTAAGACTGGGATTTAGCATGATGGAAAGTCTAGTCAGGGTAGGCTAGAGTGAATAAATACGTTTTAAGTCTAGACTTAAACACTGAGACTGTGTCTGAGTCCCGAACACTAAATGGAAGACTGTTTCATAACTGTGGAGCTCTATGAGTGAAAGCTCTTCCCCCTGCTGTAGCCATCTGTATTCGCGGTAGAGTCAAATAACCTGCATGTGTGGATCTAAGTGGGCGTGGCAGATCATAGAAGACCAAAAGATCGCTTAAAGACCTTTTAGTGCTTTATAGGTTAATAATAGTATTTTAAAATCAATGTGAGATTTCACTGGCAGCCAA
>JAFFST010054238.1:244192-263787 GCA_022414735.1 Noturus placidus
AAAAAAAAAAAAAAAAAAAAAGAGAGCCAAACTTTTTTTTCGACTCCCGGGAACAACTTCTTGTTCCATGGCGAGCGCTTGACACACACCGGGTCTGGCACGATGACTCCAGATGGAACCGAGACGATGAAGAGTGAATGAACATCCCTGGGGAGAAAGGATGGGAGGTGTTTCTCTTAAACAGCATGTAGCTTCTCATACACTTCTGGATATTGTCCAGATGGTCTTTCCCTTCCCCCGTTCATTTGAATATCAGTCAGACCACACTGCTGTAGGGGACGTGGAAGTGCATGAGGTGGGCTTTGTTTGAAAGGGATGTGATCAGACAAAAGACTTCATATTCCTCTTTTTTTTTTTTTTTTTTTTTTTTTGGCAGTGTATCCAAGTTTGACTCCTCAAAAGCCCCCAGCTCAGGCCAGCTCGACTCCTCAATAGCCCCCCGATTCCTCAATTGTCCCCCAACTCGTACGCACTCGACTCATATCAAGCGGTGACCTCCTTCTTGCGGTGTGAGGTTTCTTCCAGTTATGTGATCGTGCTGAACGAATGGCATTGTGTTGTACGAAAGCTCATTTTGTTCACATTGGTCACATTGCAGCCCAGTGACTCAGTGTGGCTTTCTTTTTCTTTCTGTATTTTCCCCTTAAGGGTCTTAAGAGTTGTTTGTATTCAGTGAAGTCCACAGTCCACTTTCAAGAACTGCTTATCAGTTCTCCAAAACCTCAAGCAAACGTGTCAGTCACTGTTTAACAGTACAGCGGTTAAAAGGCTAATCATTTTCAGCCGTTTCGAGAGCCTTGTTTACTTCTTGTTCTATTTATTTATTTATTAAAGAATAAACATTGTGTAAACATGAACACCTTGTGTTCCATGGTGTTAATTATTGCCTCGCCTTCAACTTCAATTATTGCCTCGCCTTCAACCTGGCACCGGTAACGTCTCCCGAGTTCTAGATGAACATCTCTGTTGTTTTTGATTCTGTTGGCGTGATGGCAGTCTTCTGTCCTGATACCGACCCTGAAACTTTCAGTATCTATAATTCATCAATATTTCTTTTTCATCTAGCTTCAACTGCTCAAAGGTGGGGTGTGATCGCTCTGGAAGAAATGCACCCAATCAATATGGCTTGAAATTGTAGGATCAGACTTCTCAAGCCAAGGATCTCACTTCGTAAACAAGCATGAGGTGATGTCAAGGCGCATGCAGAAGTGAATCTGTTGTCGTCTGGCCAGCCCTCTGTATGAACACGCTAACGCTGACTCTGCAGTCTGTGCCTGCCTGCCTGCCTTCCAGCACACCCATATGGGGAAATTAATGTCCTACCCACCACTGAGACGAACATATTTTCAAAAAAGAAATACAATAAAATGAAAATGGCGAGGTTTTGGGTTGTTTTGTGCGATCTCCGTGTATCTGTTTCCCAGTCAAGTTTATCTGACTTATGACCTACTTTTCATATTTTCTCATATAAGGTTATATGGCGTATTTTGGAGAGTCGGGGTCCAAGCACTAATCCACAGTAAATTTATTTATTTATTTTTTTAAAGAACACGTGGCACTGCATTTGAAAGCTGGTATTGTGTGCTGAAGTATGCGCGCCTGTGTAAGAGCAGCTGCGAGATCTCGTGTTGATCTCGATTAAGGCACACGGCAACCCAGTGCCTCTTGTTTGTTCTTGTGAACTACAGTAACCCTGCGCTCACCACCTCCTACAGTCTTCCACTTTTGTTTTCCCTCCTCGGCTAAACCGGCGCCGCTTGTTCTGTCTCGAAGCGTGGCCCGTGAACGACCGTAACCCCTGGCTCCCTCCCTCCATCAGCCCGCCTTTGTTTCGCTTCTCAGGTAGCTCATCACATGAGCAGCGCACTCCGGTGTCACCACAGGGAAGGTAGCTCTTACTCACGGCGCCTTTTGTCTTTCGACCCAGCGTGTTTATTTTTCCACACCCGCATGCGTAACACGTGATCCCCAGATCTTGTTTTTGTTTTGGACCCGTCCTTTAGTCGCTCATTCCTCATCTATTATTACACCACGTTCTCCCTTTAATCTCATGTCAATATTTATCAGGGTTTTTTTTTTATTTTTTTTTATTAAAAGCTTCGTTGTCAGGGCTGAAAGAGCAGGAAGTTGGGATGTAGTACAAGGAGCACTCGAGAAACGAGAAGTTGCAGGAGTTCATAATTTGTAGTAATAAGGATGCGATCCGGACCAGAACGAGTCTCGTATTCACAAACGAATCTCCGGCTTTGTTTCTTCGTCCCACTGCGTAATTCATCACCGCGCGAGTTCTTGTCCGGCGGTAAAAGAAACCACTCGTCCTGGAGGATAAGAGCAGGAAAACGTGCTTTTCATATTAATCCTGGCACAAAGCAGGAGCAGTGTTCTTTTTCAGGAAATGATTTGAAATATAAACGGGTAGTAGGGTTTTCTCACTTCCATTTCCCGTTTGTTGTCCCTCACCATGCTTTTTGAGAAAATCCCGAAATGGCTTCTGAACGGAAGACCGCGCCTTCGTCCTCTCTAAAACTTTGTCTGCTTAATCTCCTCATGAAGCCTTTTGTTACAAACTGGGATTAAGATCTGGTCAAGCCTTGAAAAATGGATGACCGTGATTAACAAGGCCTTCTTTCTTGTTAAATAAGTAGACATGCTACGGTCATGCGCCACTGTACGTCCTTTTCATTACCGTATCTGTGGGATGTTTAATGCGACTCTAACGGCCTTTTTATTCACGACCGTAACGGGTAGTTGGAATAAGAGGGCTTTGTTTAAAACACCAGAAAATGTGCCACTAATGATATCGAAGCAAGAAGAGCTGCTTAGCAGTGGCAAATTACAGCAACATGAATTTGCCGTGTAGTTTTCCGGGCTTATTCTTTTTGTGGATGGTTTTAAAGCGCTTAACGTAAGGCGCTAAGAGGAAAGTCCAGACCGAGGCAGCTCGAGTAGATTACTTCCTTATCGCAGAGGAACAAACTGGAAGGGTCACAAATTCGGAGCAGAACAGCAGTGTGTCTGGCTTCAGGTCAAACAATGCCAGCTGATAAGAGTTCAGTGCGAGGGAGGCAGCAAGGTGAAAGTCAAACCCCTTCACACCACATGCAGCTTATGAAACGCTGCCTGACAGGCAGGGGAAAAGTGAGCTCTCTTCGCTTCTGCTTTTACCACTATTTTAATAGTGAGTGTGGGTTGGGGTTTTTGGTTTTTACACCGCTCAAGTCACACTTCTGCATGTTGAGTAGTCACATGCAGCACTACAGGGAGTCTCCAGTGTCCAAGCTTTGTACCAGTCAAAGGTTAAACTGAACAGTGAAAGCATTCAGGATGGGGGTTTGGAGCTACTCCTTTATAGCAACTATAACGTGAACGATAACGGGGACCTGTTCAACAGATGTCCAAAAATAACTGCAACTATAAATGGATAAAATGTCACTGATGCAGCGTTTTGGCTGTATCCCTGACCTGCAGTAGATGCTGAAGTCTGTAATCAGAGTCCTCTTCTCAGTCTTGCATGTCAGCCACCTGTTCATACTTCTCTCTCTCTCTCAGGCACCTGTTCTTCATGCACGTTAAAGAGGATCTGCACCGCGGTCACCTGCGCATGTGCTCGGAGCAGGCCGAGGAGCTCAGCGCCCTCCTGGCACAGGCGGAGTTCGGCGACTACAACCAGAACACGGCCAAATACTGGTACACCGAGCTGTGCAGAAAAGATCCCGACCAAGCGACGGTTAACAGGTACACCAGCAATTCTAGTTCTAAACCCCTATTTCAAAATGGCCACCACAGATTCACAACCTTCCCAAGATCGCTCCAAGGTGCATCCCGGTGAATGACTGGCTGTCACGTGGTATACTTTTTTTTTTGCCGTGTCGTCATCCTCTACCCAAATAACTGCTCCGAATCCGAGTTGAAAAGATTAACACTCGATGATGCGCCGTGTGAAATAAAATGCTGTTTAATTGTTCTGAAATTCTAACATGATGAATAATCCTGATCTCGACGTTAACGGTTAAATGAGCGCTTATGATTCTTGCGTTTTTATCCTACACGCCTGATTGCTGAGTCCTCGGTTCGAGCAGTGGCGTTTGGGAAAAGGCCAAATAAAACATGTGTGTTTGTGTGAGGTCAGAGTTCATGTCCATCCAAACACGGCAGTGTTTACCGGCTCTGTCTCTCGCGCTCTCTCTCTCACACACACATACTTTTTGTGTAAATAAAGCTTCCGTGTTGTCTTCGTCGATATAATTGCAACACCACCAGTGTTCGCTTCTGTGCTTTTATGAAGGGGTTTAATTAAGAGACTGATGATTGTGATTGTTTGCTTTCAGTTGCGTGTTAAATCAAACCCGAGGCTGAAACGACTGCCTTGTTAGAAAGAAGTGAGAGATTTGTATAAGATATGAGGGTGATGTGATATGTGACTTGTGCTTTCATTGTTTGTTCTGATTGGTCAGAAAGTGTTGATTTTAATTAGCAGCTTGATATGGTGGTTATTGTTTTATTTTTTATCCCCTTGCGTTTTAAAAGGCGTCTGCAGTGTCGGCACTTTGTAACAGTCCGAGCTACACCACAAGCTTTTGTATCCCATAATGCTTTGCAAAGAAGGCTGTTGTAAAGGTGCTGACTGTGACTGCGGGAGCTTTTGCCTCAGGTGAGATGACGTACTGCTGATTGCTTATGGTCTGCCCTACAAACGCATGATGTTCTCTGGTACAAAAGGAGACTTTGCGTGCGTTTTCGTCCTGTTCCTTCCGTCTCTCACTGACTCGGCATAGAAAAGAGTGTATTTGGCTGGACAACTCTTGATTTGGTTTCTTTCTGGCTCGGTCCCAAACTGTGTAACGCCATACTGAATACATGATAGTACGTTTGCCACTCTTTTGATTATATCATTTTGTCACCTTCATTGTCCGTGGCGTGTATTGCGGTCTCACTATCTGTGTGTGTTTCTTTGGCAGCATCATAGCCAGGCACAAGGCTCTGGAGGGGCTGAGCCAGGGCTCCGTGGAGTATCAGGCCCTGCAGCTGGTAGCGTCTCTGGAGCATTACGGCGTGGAGTGGCACTGGGCGCGGGACGCGGAGGGCCAGAGGCTGGCGGTCGGAGTGGGACCTGATGGCATCGCCATCTGCAGGGACGATTTCAGCCTGGTCAACAGGTACTGAGACACTACTAGCGCAAGTTTTCTAGGATTGCCTCGTATTGGCGCAAACTATCTTGCATGCAAAACTGACCAAGTTCCCAGTCCCTGCTGGTGAAAAGTGAAAAGTCATGCTACCGCCACAGTGTTCCTCTGTTCTGAGGGTGATGAGCAGCGTTGTTTCTGACCAACACTGTGTCAAGGCCAAAACGTGCTTGGTCTCGTCAGACCAGAGAATGTTTTATCCGTGTTTAAGACTGTGTACCTAGTCCGTCCCTCCAGGTTTCTGCGATTTACAGAAATGAACGCAAAATCAAGCAAACGTCGTAATATTCCGAGGTGCTTGCAGTTTTTCAGAACTACCGCGGTTTTCCGCCGAGACGTTGCATGTGATGTCATCACAACGCGCATTCGGCCAAAACCCTCAACTATTCACACATGACAAACTTGAGTACAACCTAAAAAGATTTCATTTACTAACAGACATCACTGTGAAGGACCGCGCAAGTGCGATTTCGCCAATTCAAATAGTTTTTCGCAAGATAAAGCACTTTCATTTATTCGTTTTTTTTTTATTATTGTTTTAACAAGACGCTGCGAAATCTATTTCTGGTGCCAACAATCTCAAAATCCTGTATGGACAGACTAGTCATGGCATTCTTCTATAATATTGTTCCATCTCTAAATATCTACATAGTAAAAAAATGCTTTTTTTTATTCAATAACCTTTATAATTGGATGTCTTAAAGTATTTTCAGTGTACCCTTCTGTTGCTCCTGACTGATCACATGGTAGAGAGGGAGGGAATCAAGAAAAGGCTTGACAGGACTGTGTGTGTGTTCTATTGTTTTATTTTTTGGGGGGGGGCGGCTGTGGATCAGGTGGTACACCAGGTTGTTCACTAATCGTAGGGTTGGCGATTCGAGCCATGGCCAAAGTGTCCTTTGGTGAGACTCTGAACCCCAAGTTGGTCCGTGTGTAATATTTTAGAGCGCTTTGTAGAACCGCTAAGATAGAAAGGTGTTCAATAAGTGTAGACTGTGTGTGTGTGAAGGCACAATGATCCTTGTATGTTTATATCAAACGTTATTATTATATTGAATCCAAAGTACTATGCGTGTCCTGACGAGTCCCGAAATAGTCATAGGTTCACGTTCGTTTATCTGAGCCGTCTGTAGAGATCGTATTAATATTAATGGTGATGTTTAACATTTTAATGATGCAATAATCTAACGTTTTTTTGCAGGATCTCGTATCCTTTAATCCAAATCGCCACACAGTCGGGGAAGAGTGTGTTTCTGACCGTGACAAAGGAAAGCAGCGACAGTGTGGTCCTACTGTTCAAGCTGATCAGTAACCGAGCAGCTAGCGGGCTGTACCGGGCCATCACAGAGACGCACGCCTTCTACAGGTGAGCTCACCGCTCCGTACACGCGTTTAAAGAGTGGACGAAGTGATACAAAGATGGTATTGAAGTACCAACCAGGACTGAAACAGACATCTCACGATATAACATCTACTGGTCACCATGAAAGGTCTTCTAAAACCGAAGTCTAATCTGTTGTCCAAAGTCCTGCTGCATTTGTCACTGAGCTGTACTTTGTCCTTCTAAACCACCTTGTTGTGGACTCGGGGACGATCGGTGACGTACAAGGCGCACACGTTTGTTTCTGTTTTGGAAGAACGGATGCTTGCTTTGTGTAAGCAGTGTGTCAGTGGTTTGCGTTGCAGGATAATTCTTTTATTGTTTCACGTGTTCTTTTCCAGAAGTTTGCGTTTATGCATCATTTTAAAAATAAGCCAATCGATCCGTTAGTCGTACACAAAATGACTACAATGCTTGTAAACAAAGCCAGAAAACATCGTTTAAGATCACATGGTGCAGTAATAAAGAATAAAGCTCATGTGCTGTTCTGGAAAAATAATCATCAGGGTGGTGTGATGTTAACGGCACGTGTCGAGGTGACGTGATGAAACCTTCCGGGTGGAATCTGTAGCGGCCAGGTTCTGAAAACGCTGCTTTTCCACACCCACCTGCCCTGTCTGTCGCAGCATGTGCACGGCTCTCGCGTCCGGTTTTTACACTCTTGCCTCGTCTCTGCTCAATATAAGCCTCTATCGTTGTACTTCATCTCTTATCCCACGTACGTGTTGAGGTTTTTCTCATTCAGCTTCACTTCACTAGCCCGTCGTATCTAACTCGGAGATCAGTGAAGGTGAATCAGCACTTTGGATAGTCGCAGGCTAGGACATGTGTCGCAGCCGCCAGATGTTTACAGGATATTTATAGCAACTATATTGTAACGAATAAACTACCCGCTCTGATCTAATCAAAAGGTTTGTTTGCGTTCCCTCAGATGCGACACCGTAACGAATGCAGTCATGATGCAGTACAGCCGTGACTTCAAGGGCCACCTGGCTTCACTTTTCCTCAACGAGAACATCAACCTGGGAAAGAAGTACGTCTTCGACATCCGCCGGACGTCCAAGGAGGTGTACGACTACGCCAGACGGGCGCTGTACAACGCCGGCATTGTGGACCTGATGTCCCGGTCGGGTGCACGTTCTCCGTCCTCCCGCTCGCCTTGGCACGGACAGGAGAACGCGCCGGAGTGTGGAGGGTGTCTGCAGAACCGACTGCTCCAGGAGAAGCTGCAGAAGCTGCGCGAGGCCTTCCTGTGCATGCTGTGCTGCGAGGAGGAGATCGACGCCGCCTTCTGCCCTTGCGGCCACACTGTGTGCTGCCAGAACTGCGCTGCACAGCTCCAGGTGAGACCCAAAACACGCACGCACGCACGGTGTACCTCCAAAACATTGAACTAAATAACTGTGTTGCTTGTGAATGATTGAGGATGTAATCTGGGGAAGCACCAGAGCCTGAAACTGTTTTTCATGAACTCTGATGTGTAATATTGTATTCTATTATACTGCATATATTTTATCATGGTATTGGTTTTTATTTTTATTCATACTTTACCTTCCCAAGGGTGAGTTAAGTGGAGAGAGACAAAGGGCAAAAGAGAGAACAAAAGGACTGGAAAGGGAAAAAAAAAACTAAGAAACCAACCAAAAAATTAAGAAAAAACAAACATTAAAAAAAATAAATAAACAAAACGAACAACCCAAGAATTGAACATAAACAAGCAAAGAAATAAGCCAAAAACGAACAAAGCCGCAAACAAAAATGTATGAAAAAAACAAGCACGAGTGGAAAAGAAACAAACAAATAAACAAAATACTAAGAGGGGAAACTTAACGGCGGGTTAAATGGTGAAGAGAAACTGTATTTTATATTTTGTCAGGGAAATAAGGTCCTCGGACCTCCGTAACTTTAGCCATGTTTCTGTGATCCACCAGTTTGATGACCCGAATGAGCTGAGCTAAGGTGTAGCTGCTCGTGGATTATTTATTTTATTTGTTTGTTTTTGTTTTGGCCATCGTATCACAAATGGCTCAACGTAGAACCCATGAAGGGAAGCTAAGAGCCATGTAACAGTTGATTACCGTGTTTATCGATTATAACCGTAACGCTGACGTGAACGTGTTGTGTATCTGCAGTCGTGCCCAGTGTGTCGCTCGGAGGTGGAACACATCCAGCATGTCTACCTGCCCACCTGCTCCAGTCTGCTGAACCTGACCATGTGCAGCGACAGTCCTGCTCCCATCCACCGCTCCATGGCCACACACACCTGCACTACCAGCCATTACTGCAGCGACGACAAACTCTGCCAGACCTAAACCGACCTCCACATTGCTTTCTTTTATTATTTATAACCGCTCCCCATCAGTTCTTCAACCACTGAAGAGACCCTTCGTAGAGACTTTTGTACTTTATCTTAAATTAACTGTATCAGTTGATCTGATAAACAGCTACTTTATCTTTTTATTTGAAGTTTGTTCTGTTCTAATCCATACCATCATCGCCTTCAGTTTTCTTTTAGAAACCTACTGATTGTATTTATTTTTTTTTTCCCTCCTCCTATTTAATTGTGTTTTATGTTCGTTTTATGACGTGATTTTTCCACTTTGACTGTATTGAATTTTGCAGTGGAATTGCGCGCAGTATTTGTGTGTATCATGCCAATATCGCTTTCTTTTATGCTGGAATACCGAGCGAACACGATTGGCCCCGTCTAACGTTTGTTCACATGGATTTTTAGCGCTCGCGGTCGAATTAATACTCCAGGCATTGAGTTAAGGAGGGCTAAACGATAGAAAGGTCCCTTGTGAGCATCTCGAATATTAACCCTGTGATCACTTCACTCATCACCCTAGAGACATCCCTCATATGCAAAGGATTCTTGGTGCAATTAAAGCTTTTTTTGGTTTTTGTTCTTTATATTATGGGATGTATGTAAAATAGAAAAATATTGACACCGTCACTTTACCAAGGCTCTAAGGCCTGAATGTAGCAGTAACACAGTGTGTTTGTTATGCATATTCTTCCTTTGCACAGACTCTTGTTAATAAGATGAAGAGGAATTTATTTTCTTTATTGCTGACACTGTCACTGCAGAGCGAAATTGTCATTACTATTATTATTCTCACCATTTTCTACAAATAGATTTTGTTTCTGTTTATTTGAAGCAAAAACTATGCTCTGTACTCAAGTCTTTTTATATTTCCTTGAACAAAAGGTATTAATAAAGTTATTTTTAAACAAAGACTTCTTGAGGTTTGTTTTTGTTTGAATTGAATTTGTATTCGTATAAAAAGATCTGAGATGACCAGTGTGATGGGTTTGATGGTATCTGAATGAAGGTTGTATCTTTGAAAGCTGATCTTTTTGATGAGTAGGTGAGCGAGCTGGACAGACCAGAGGACTAAAGCACCGCTCTCTAGATTAGAGGTGAAGCAGGTAGTTAAAATGCACCAGGGTTAAGAAAAGTGAAAATAGACTAACATGTCTACATTAATTTAATACTACTTTGATCCACATTTGTATTCTGAATGTCATTCAGGGTGTTTTTTTTCCTTGAAATTGCAAACATCCCAGTCACTAGTGCAGAACTTGAACCTCTTCCCTTACACTCTTATCATCTATGTCTGATAAAGCCAGTCTTCCTTTTCACTCAGTTCCTCATGATGTTGATACGGAGGCTGGAGTTGATCACTAGATGTATACACGCAGACACATTTCTCACGGCGTAGACTCCTCAGTGTGGTCTTTTCTGCTGGCGCATGCAGGGTCGGAGGTCAGGCGATAAGCTTCCATACTGTTACAGAAGGAGAGGACGAATGTAAGATCAGAGTGCAGAGGTACAGAGGTCGGGAAGCACGTAATGTATGCACAGGTTATCTGATCTAAGCTTATCGATGCTTAGCAAGGCCAAATATGGTGATGTACTGTAAATGGCAATAGTGTGGAAATGCTGAGTTCAGTCAACACTGTGCTTGATTCTGATTGGTTGCTGAATTTTCTACGAACATCTCTGATGGTAATTCAAGTTACATTCATTTTAACACCTATGTTATCATTTCTATTTTAACAACTAATTGGCAGGACGTGTATGGAGGACATGTACATGTGTTTTTTTGGGGGGTTTTTTTAAACATGGTGTTTAATAAGCAAGACTTTGTGATGTTTTCTTAAGATGTTTATTGGAAGGATATTCATTGAAGGAGTCTCCAGTGTGAGGGCTTTGTAACAGTCGGTAAGCCGTTTTAACATGACAAGCTGGGTGTTATTTTTGTCTTATTAACTTCTGTGTATTATGTACACCTCATAGGTTTAATGTAAAATTGTTGTCATGCAAAAGCAAGTTGCACTTGATCGTTACATAGTAACGCAAATAATAGTTTACATACCCATAACAGCTGGAATGTACTGTAGCTCAATAACTCCGCTAATACCCCCACCAAAAGGGTCACTCCTCTGACGAGTCCTTTTGAACATTGTCTTCATTTTAATTCTGGATGTTGGGCAGTGGTGGTTCAATGGTTAAGGCTCTTTGTTTCTGATCAGAAGGTCAGGGGTTCAAGCCCCAGCGCTGAAAGCTGCCACTGTTGGGCCCTTTAGCAAGACCCTTTACCCTGTCTGCTCCAGGGGGCGCTGTATCATGGCTGACCCTGCACTCTGACCCAAACTTCCTAACAATCTTGGATATGCGAAGAAAAGAATTTCATCACTGCTGTAATGTATGTGACCAATAAAGGCTGCTTCTTCTTTCTCTTTTAATCTTAGCCAAGGCTTGGTTGTGTTTTGGTTTCATTTTTGGCAGGAGAGTCTTCATACTGAGCAAAAAGAAAGAAAACTTCTTTTCAAACAGGATATAATGTAATATTTTTTGTTTCAGCCTGGTAAAACACAATGTAGTCTTTTCACACCGAGTAAATAAGCTTTCCACTGTCCCTACAAATGCAGGCATTAATAAATTCCCAGAGATTAAATAATTGGTGATCAATCTAATCCAGTCCTAAAAAGGGATTAAAACTGTCAGTCTTCCCCTGTTTGTACTGCATATACTGTATGTATTCGTCATTTTTTATATTACTGGAATTTATGTTGACACCCTGAAGGGAAATTCTGTGCACACCTTATACTTGGCAAATATATAACTTTCATTCTGACTGTATATAATGTGCCAGGCTTGAGCTCTGTCAGTCCAGTATAGTCTGGAATCCATAATGAATGTGCCCCATCTAGTTTATCAGGCACCGTTCTTGCATATAGAGGCAAAAACCAGACAACATGCACCTCAGTGTAGTTGGTTTATGGTTAATATTTAACCACGGCCGCTTGGGAACTGCTTATGTAAGGAGAATTTACAATAGGTTACAGACATTTTGATCAGATTACATAACAGTCTTTGTTACTCAGAAACAAATGTCAAACGCAGTTTGTGTTGCAGAACATCATTCATATATAATGCATATATATATATATAAATGATTTATTAATCTCAATCCACTCATCCTACTGTACTGGTGTTTACATGGGAACATTACACATTAAGGGAGAGAAGAAAAAAAAGAATAAGAGCAACAATGAAAGTCACAAATCGGCACTACAAATCTATCATCAAAGGTTTGGCACAAATTATTCTCTGACACATTTGTAAGCACTTCTGTTGCTCATGAGCTGCTATGTTTTGTTCTCAGTGTAGAACTAAAAATAACCCTGTACAGTTTCCCACTTCAGTGCAGTTTCACGGCGCCACCTGCTGACAGAGCAACACACAGCAGCTAGTGAAACTGCTGTCACTAGCTGATGAGGTCTGTGTTCAACAGTAGAGCCTCAGCAATAAATTAAATAATATGAAATAAAATAATGCATTTAAGAATAATACAATATACAAAAATAAATGAACTAAAAAATTAAAGTTGGATGGATATGAAAAATCCGGTCATGATCTACTTGTGTGCTCAGGACTTTCGGGTTTCAATCCACCACTGAACTGTACTATACTATACCATACTATACCATACTACAGCATACTACACTATACTACACTACGCTGTACTACACTACACTACACTATACTACACTGCACAATGCTACACCATACTATGCTCTACTACACTATACTATACCATACTACACTATACTGCACTATGCTACACCATACTATATCATACCACACTATGCTATACTATACTGTGCTATACTACACTACACTATGATATAATATACTAAACTGTAATATACTATACTATACTACACCATACTACACTACACTACACTATACTACACTACACTATACTATGATATACTAAACTGCAATATACTATACCATACTACACTACACTACACTACACTACACTACACCATACTGTGCTATACTACACTACACTATACTATATTACACTACACTACACTATATTATGATATACTAACCTGCAATATACTATACCATACTACACTATACTACACTACACTACACTATACTATACTACACTATACTATGATATACTATGATATACTAAACTGCAATATACTATACCAGGCTACACTACACTATACTATACTATACTACACTACACTATACTATATTACACTACACTATATTATGATATACTAAACTGCAATACACTATACAATACTACACTATACTACACTACACTATACTATACTATACTACACTACATTATACTATGATACACTAAACTGCAATATACTATACCAGGCTACACTATACTATACTATACTATACTATACTATAATATACTACACTACAGTATACTATACTATACTATAATATACTACACTACACTATACTATACTACACTACACTATACTATGATATACTAAACTGCAATATACTATACACTATACAACTACACTATACTATACTACACTACACTACACTACACTACACTACACTACACTATATTATGATATACTAAACTGCAATATACTATACCATACTACTGCAATATACTACACTACACTATACTATACTATACTACACCAGTATACTATACTATACTATAATATACTACACTACACTATACTATACTATACTATAATATACTACACTACACTATACTACACTACACTACACTATACTATACTATACCACACTACACTATACTATGATATACTAAACTGCAATATACTATACCATACTACACTATACTACACTACACTATATACTATACTAAACTGCAATATACTATATCATATTACACTATACTATACTACACTACACTATACTATGATATACTATACTAAACTGCAATATACTATGCCATACTACACTATACTACACTACACTATACTATACTATGATATACTATACTAAACTGCAATATACTATTGATATAATATACTAAACTGCAATATACTATACCATTCTACACTGTACTACACTATACTACACTACACTACACTATACTGTGCTATACTACACTACACTATACTATGATATAATATACTAAACTGCAATATACTATATCATACTACACTATACTGTGCTATACTACACTACACTATACTGTGCTATACTACACTACACTATACTATGATATACTAAACTACAATGTACCATACCATACTACACTATACTATACTACACTACACTACACTATACTACGATATACTAAACTGCAATATACTATACCATACTACACTATACTACACTACACTATACTATGATATACTATACCAAACTGCAATATACTATACCATTCTACACTATACTACACTACACTACACTATACTATAATATACTATACTAAACTGCCATATACTATACCATACTACACTATACTACACTACACTACACTATACTGTGCTATACTACACTACACTATACTGTGATATAATATACTAAACTGCAATATACTATACCATTCTACACTGTACTACACTATACTACACTATACTACACTACACTACACTACACTACACTATACTGTGCTATACTATACCACACTATACTATGATATACTAAACTGCAATATACTATACCATAGTACACTATACTACACTACACTACACTATACTATGATATACTATACTAAACTGCAATATACTATACCATACTACACTACGCTATACTATACTACACTACACTATACTACACTATACTATGATATAATATACTAAACTGCAATATACTGTACCATTCTACACTATACTACACTACACTACACTATAGTGTGCTATACTACATTACACTATACTATGATATAATATACTAAACTGCAATATACTATACCATAGTACACTATACTACACTACACTACACTATACTATGATATACTATACTAAACTGCAATATACTATACCATACTACACTACGCTATACTATACTACACTACACTATACTACACTATACTATGATATAATATACTAAACTGCAATATACTGTACCATTCTACACTATACTACACTACACTACACTATAGTGTGCTATACTACATTACACTATACTATGATATAATATACTAAACTGCAATATACTATACCATACTACACTGTACTACACTACACTATACTATGATATAATATACTAAACTGCAATATACTAAACTGCAATATACTATACCATTCTACACTATACTACACTACACTACACTATACTATGATATAATATACTAAACTGCAATATACTATACCATACTACACTATACTACACCACACTACACTATACTATGATATACTACACTAAACTGTAGTATACTATACCATACTACACTATACTACACTATACTATGATATAATATACTAAACTGCAATATACTATACCATTCTACACTATACTACACTACACTACACTATACTACACTATACTACACTATAGTGTGCTATACTACACTACACTATACTGTGATATAATATACTAAACTGCAATATACTATACCGTACTACACTGTACTACACTACACTATGATAGACTATACTAAACTGCAATATACTATACCATACTACACTATACTACACTACACTACACTATACTATGATATACTACACTAAACTGTAGTATACTATACCATACTATACCATACTACAGCAAACTACACTATACTACACTACGCTGTACTACACTACACTATACTATACTACACTGCACAATGCTACACCATACTATGCTCTACTACACTATACTATACCATACTACACTATACTGCACTATGCTACACCATACTATATCATACCACACTATGCTATACTATACTGTGCTATACTACACTACACTATGATATAATATACTAAACTGTAATATACTATACTATACTACACTATACTACACTACACTACACGATACTACACTACACTATACTATGATATACTAAACTGCAATAAACTATACCATACTACACTATACTACACTGCACTACACTATACTGTGCTATACTACACTACACTATACTATATTACACTACACTACACTATATTATGATATACTAAACTGCAATATACTATACCATACTACACTACACTACACTATACTATACTACACTACACTATACTATATTACACTACACTATATTATGATATACTAAACTGCAATATACTATACATACTACACTATACTACACTACACTACACTACACTACACTACACTATACTACACTATACTACACTACACTATACTATGGTATACTAAACTGCAATATACTATACCAGGCTACACTATACTATACTATACTACACTACAGTATACTATACTATACTATAATATACTACACTACAGTATACTATACTATACTATACTATACTATACTATACTATACTATGATATACTAAACTGCAATATACTACACCAGGCTACACTATACTATACTATACTACACTACACTACACTATACTATACTATACTACACTATACTATGATATAATATACTAAACTGCAATATACTATACCATTCTACACTGTACTACACTATACTACACTACACTATACTACACTACACTACACTACACTACACTATAGTGTGCTATACTACACTACACTATACTATGATATACTAAACTGTAATATACTATACCATAGTACACTATACTACACTACACTACACTATACTATGATATACTATACTAAACTGCAATATACTATACCATACTACACTACACTATACTATACTACACTACACTATACTACACTATACTATGATATAATATACTAAACGGCAATATACTAAACTGCAATATACTGTACCATTCTACACTATACTACACTACACTACACTATACTACACTACACTACACTATAGTGTGCTATACTACACTACACTATACTATGATATAATATACTAAACTGCAATATACTATACCATACTACACTTACTACACTACACTATACTATACTACACTACACTATACTATGATATACTAAACTGCAATATACTATACCATACTATACTACACCACACTACACTATACTACACTACACTATACTATGATATAATATACTAAACTGCAATATACTATACCATTCTACACTATACTACACTACACTACACTACACTACACTACACTATACTACACTACACTACACTACACTATACTACACTATAGTGTTTGCTATACTACACTATACTATACTATGATATAATATACTAAACTGCAATATACTACACCATACTACACTGTACTACACTACACTATACTATGATAGACTATACTAAACTGCAATATACTATACCATACTACACTATACTACACTACACTACACTATACTATGATATACTACACTAAACTGTAGTATACTGTACCATACTACACTATACTACACTATACTATGATATAATGTACTAAACTGCAATATACTATACCATTCTACACTATACTACACTACACTACACTACACTATACTACACTATACTACACTATAGTGTGCTATACTACACTACACTATACTGTGATATAATATACTAAACTGCAATATACTATACCATACTACACTGTACTACACTACACTATGATAGACTATACTAAACTGCAATATACTATACCATACTACACTACACTACACTGCACTACACTATACTATGATATACTACACTAAACTGTAGTATACTATACCATACTACACTATACTACACTATACTACACTATGATATACTATACTAAACTGTAATATACTATACCATACTACACTATACTACACTATACTACACTCTACTACACTATGATACACTATACTAAACTGTAGTGTACTATACCATGCTACACTATACTACACTATACTACACTGTGATACACTATACTAAACTGTAATATACTATACCATACTACACTATACTACACTATGATATACTATACTAAACTGCAATACACTATAACATACTACACTATACTACACTATACTACACTATACTATACTAATACTACACTATACAATGCTACACTATACTACACTACACTACATCATACTATGCTATACTATGCTATACTACACTGTACTACACTACACTATACCACACTACACCATACTATGCTATAATGTACTATATTTTATATAAATTATATACAAATTGTTGCATCCCCATGGTTTCTGGGTGAGGAAAAAACTAATTCTGTGATTTTATCCAGCAACAAGTCAACAAACCAAAATATAATGTAAAACCAAATTTCTGAGTAGTAGATAAAGTTATTGCATATAAAGTAAAATTTTGGGTAAAGTAAATATATAAATCTGTTTTTTTTTTTTTTTTTTTTTTAATTTCTATTATAAACCGACTTTGTTATGGGCACAGGTACATCATTTGGGCAAAGCAAGTTATCCACAGCCTGCCAGATGTCAAAGTGAAATAAGAATAATAGTTATAATAAATTACAACAAATTCATATGGAATTCATTGTCATTAATTATTCAGTACTTAATTAATTGCTCTTTGGATTTCTTCTTTTTCTTTCAATTCGCCAGAAATGTTTGTTGTTTTTATTCTTGCCATAAAATGCATTATCCTATATTATATACAGAAAAAAATGATGTTTAAAGAAAAGACAGATTCCGTGGGGATGGAGATGTGAAGGCACATCTGAGAACGTGTCATTTACTAACACATAGACCTTTCACCAGTATCGCAGTAGCTCAAAGAGATGCTCACATAGCATTTATGCATTTATGCACAGTTGATATTCACTGCTATGACTTGCTGAGTACAACAGGGGGCGCCATTACTCAAGTAATCCAGCGTTTCAGACGTGTTTCTCAGTTTAGTTATGAGACAATATGTTCAGAGAATATCAACCGTGACACGCCCACGTTTAGAAACCCTACGTTTAAATCCTGGTTCATCAGCTCTGCCTTTAGACAACAAAACTATCTGAATAAAGTCATCATGGATCATAATCACATGGTTTATTCATATAAATAAATTCAGTGTGTCGGGGGTTTCCTCCGGGTACTCCGGTTTCCTCCCCCAGTTCAAAGACATGCATGTTAGGCTGATTGGCGTGTCTAAAGTGTCCATAGTGTATGAATGTGTGTGTGAGTGTGTATGTGATTGTGCCCTGCGATGGACTGGCCCCCTGTCCAGGGTGTACCCCGCCTTGTGCCCGATGCTCCCTGGGATAGGCTCTAGGTTCCCCGTGACCCTGATAAAGGAGTGAGCGGTTGGAGATGGATGGATGGATGGAGTTATAGGAAGTAGTAGGGTTGATCAGATTGTGATGATGGACACAAGTTCATACCTTCTCTTTAATTACATGAAATGTGTATCTATATAAGAATATCACAGTATATCACATTCTTCCTGAAATCTCTCTTATATCACACTGGAGACTGAGAGGGTCAGTTTAAAGCTGTTCTGATTTATTTTATTTTATTTTTACATATTTTAAATCTTAGTCCTGTATTTTATCCTTGGTTTAGATGAAGCATCCTGACTTACAGTGGTGTGAAAAAGTGTTTGCCCCCTTCCTCATTTCCTGTTCCTTTGCATGTTTTTCACACTTAAGTGTTTCGGAACATCAAACCAATTTAAACAATAGTCAAGGACAACACAAGTAAACACAAAATGCAATTTGTAAATGAAGGTGTTTATTATTAAAGGTGAGATAAG
>JAFFST010054238.1:283955-306665 GCA_022414735.1 Noturus placidus
TAAACAACCCTTAGGCCTGAACTGAATTTTTGTCTGAAAGATCTTATTTGTTATTTGAATACATTTGGCTCACTGTTTGAGATGAATATTGATTGATTGATTCGATTCAGCTTCTCCTTTCTCAACACTGGATTTACTGCTAAGGTTTGAACAAATCATAAATTCATTAGCCGGACCATGAGGCATGTAAACGCTCCAGTCTGCTGCCAGGTCACATGTTTTGGTTGCCCAGAAACCTGAATGGCTAAAAAAAAAAAGTGGTACCATAGTGAAATAACTTATGGCAAGCTACTTAGCTAATGAAGTGCAGGAAGACTAAGACTAAGACTAAGGAAACAAATAAGTATGCCCTTGATAAAAAGTCATTGGGCGATATTTTTTTTAGCTAAAAGCTTTGGTGTTCTGTCCTTCAATCACTATATGGCCGAAGGTATGTGGACACCTGACCATCACAATCATGTATGTAGTTCTTCTCCAAACTGTTCCCACAAAGTTGGAAGCACACAATTGTATAGAATGTCTTTGTATGCTGTAGACATTAAATCTTCTTGTCCTACACGTCCACCTCCGTGCTCGGTTCGAGACGGCTTCGCTATCAGATCATGTATTTGATTTTAGACGTTCTGTGGTCTGAAATCCCCTTGCTTTAATTATGTGCACTCTCTTACACTACATATGAGCACTTTTCATAGACGAAATTAGGGTCATAATTATTAATCTTGGATATATTTAATCTGTCTGTCAGGCGTTACGTGGTGCCACTGTTCTAGTCCAAATTAATGTCTTCTACCCATGAGACTTACTTGGATTTACAGTTTTGCTCTGAATGACCAGACTTGCATTTATGGGCATCACTGTAAATATTCCCACAGTCTAATTCACGTGTGTAAATCTGTAAACGCTCTCTAACCGTATGTAACTCAAATCTCAGGCTCAGTCGGGGTGGATGCGCTGGATGTTTTTCCTTAATAAGGAAACAGCCACTGGTGAATGGTAGATATTTCCTGAAAAACATAATTTGTCCCGACTTTTTGTTCCTCTCTGATTTACAGCTCTATTTTTGGTCTGATTTCTGGTATAAGTCCTGGACTTTATATTGATGTTTCTCTAAAACTGACCTGGGAAATGATTCAGGGAGTTAAGCAGACCCAGATGGCGGGAGGTGGGAGGTGAGCGGGATGGGGAGAGAGTAAATTAGATGAGGACACTCGCACTTACCCACACTGCTTTTTCCCAATTCTCTTCTACACACGTGACCTTTGGTTTTCATTAGCGCAAGCTCAGCGTTCGGATCACATGAATGTGAGATTGCGTGCAGATTCACAAAGATTGTGTTTGAGGTTCGTCTGTGGCTTGGTAAATCTGTGCTAAACTCCAGCAACGCTAACGAGACTAAAATGTCGTGCTAGTCAGAGATAGTTTAATATGGTGACCTTGAACAGAGCATGGATTATTACAGAGGATCAGCTGATTATCTATGGAACTCATAGATTATGATTTGTTGGTCCAGATATTCAAATTTCATTTTTGCATAGAAAATGCGATCTTTTTACATGGTGTATATGGGTCAGGGTTAGGCATTCGGATTTGGAGTTCCATGAGCAAAACGCAGTGATTTGTAGCCATAAGTGATTCTCAGACCCAGAAGCCCAATTACATCCCGTTATTTTGAGTGTGTGACTGTGTCCTGGAGCTTTGGCTCATATGTAGGCAGTGAGAGGCTAATTCAGACAGCATGGTGAGGTTCAGCGCAGAATTATACAGTCTCTGGGGTGATCAGGTGTGTTTACACCTACAGCTCTATTTAGCTAATCAAAGCTGTGTGTGTGTGTGTGTGTGTGTGTGTGTGTGTGTGTGTGTGTGTTTGTGTGTGTGTGTGTGTGTTTGAGACAGTAAAGAGCAGCACACCTGCATATTCTACTGTATATTCCATCCTTTTCAGGATGATATGTGCATGTCATCATCCATAAGGCAGAAAGTAAATCTGTTTCTCTGTATTAATTTCACACAACATTCCGGTTCAAAATACATCCATTTTCCCCCATAATGCAATTTTCTGAGAGGCTGAAACGGATTAAATTTATCTCACGGCATTGTGGCTTGGTTGTAATTGGTTGTAATTTTAGTAATCCATCCAGTTATGTCACGAACACTTCAAAATGCGATCATGTTTTCTGTCTCGCTCTCCCAAATTTGTAACAATTCAGATTCATTTCATGGGAACATTTATGAAGGGTGAGGGTAGGGTCAAAGGTGGGGGTAGCTTTCATACCTTTTTTTTTTTTTATATCAAATCGAGATTTGTCTGGATTTATCCTATGTGGTGATTTTTACGTGATAAAAGTACAGACACTGATTTTCATTTTTTGTCTGAAGTTTTCAGTTCAGTTATTTATTTTTCTGTTGTTCTTGAGAGAAATTTGTCATGAACATTTATGTTAGTTGCACACTGACGATAAAGTCATGAAACCACCCAGAATCTGCTCACTGTCACTGCTTGAGTCATTGTTAAACACTAACCAGAGAGAATAAATACATCTGTGGTGGTTATCATATTTTCCAAATATGACACTTTGCTAAACATTTACCCTGTACTTTGACAATAGAAGGGTCTGCATTGGAAAATGAGCTAGTTAGCCCAATGTGTCATTACACAGGACAAAAACACACTTGCACTTTAGCAGAGGTCGTACCCAAATCCCTTATTAAAGAAGTGGTACCCAAATCTATTAATTAAAGAACTGGTACCCAAATCTATTAATTAAAGAACTGGTACCCAAATCCATTAATTAAAGAAGTGGTACCCAAACCCATTAATTAAAGAAGTGATACCCAAATCTATTAATTAAAGAAGTGGTAGCCAAATCCCTTATTAAAGAAGTGGTACCCAAATCTATTAATTAAAGAACTGGTACCCAAATCTATTAATTAAAGAACTGGTACCCAAATCCATTAATTAAAGAAGTGGTACCCAAACCCATTAATTAAAGAAGTGATACCCAAATCTATTAATTAAAGAAGTGGTAGCCAAATCCCTTATTAAAGAAGTGGTACCCAAATCTATTAATTAAAGAACTGGTACCCAAATCTATTAATTAAAGAACTGGTACCCAAATCCATTAATTAAAGAAGTGGTACCCAAACCCATTAATTAAAGAAGTGATACCCAAATCTATTAATTAAAGAAGTGGTAGCCAAATCCCTTAATTAAAGAAGTGGTACCCAAATCTATTAATTAAAGAAGTGGTACCCAAACCCATTAATTAAAGAAGTGGTACCCAAATCCTTTTAATTAAAGAAGTGGTACCTAAATCTATTAATTAAAGAAGTGGTACCCAAACCCATTAATTAAAGAAGTGGTACCCAAATCCTTTTAATTAAAGAAGTGGTACCCAAATCCTATTAATTAAAGAAGTGGTACCCAAATCCATTAATTAAAAAGTGGTACCCAAATCCTTTTAATTAAAGAAGTGGTACCCAAATCTATTAATTAAAGAAGTGGTAACCAAATCCCTTATTAAAGAAGTGGTACCCAAATCTATTAATTAAAGAAGTGGTACCCAAATCCATTAATTAAAGAAGTGGTACCCAAATCCATTAATTAAAGAAGTGGTACCCAAATCCATTAATTAAAGAAGTGGTACCCAAACCCAATAATTAAAGAAGTGGTACCCAAATCTATTAATTAAAGAAGTGGTACCCAAACCCATTAATTAAAGAAGTGGTACCCAAATCCTTTTAATTAAAGAAGTGGTACCCAAACCCATTAATTAAAGAAGTGGTACCCAAATCGACTCATTAAAAAAGTGGTACCCAAATCCTTTTAATTAAAGAAGTGGTACCCAAATCCCTAATTAAAGAAGTGGTACCCAAATCTATTAATTAAAGAAGTGGTACCCAAATCCATTAATTAAAGAAGTGGTACCGAAATCCATTCAGCCCTATATAAAACGCATCTCGATTTGATGTTATTAATCAATTTATTAATTCATTTAAAAAAAATAAATAAATACCCATTATTACTACATTCTTAAAAATAAGATATTAAAAAGTAGCTAAAGTTAGCGGGCAAACAGAAAGTAACAGCAAACCAGAATCAAAACATTCCGGCTGAAACATACTTGCAGTCTATAATAGTACAGAGTTGTACTTGCATACAAATACTAATAGCGGTTATGTAGTTTTGCTCAGAACATACACAATGTCTTATCTTCAAAAAGTGAATCATGTTTGTTACAGTCTGACATGTATTTGTATTTTATTATTATTTTTTATACATTTTGCGTAGAAAGTTTGCACATAAACGCCATCAGCCATTAAGATTAGTCTTTTTTTCTCCATGATTAGGTCTCTAACAGTTAGTTGATTCAACATTTGAATGATTCAAGAAGCTCTACCACCAGGATCTCCAGTGGCCTGTAGATGACTGTCAGGAGGCGTATCCAAACACAAACAAACAACCCTAACCCTAATTTGTTGTGGTGTTGTCGGTGCACGTCACACATTTACTAAATGGAATAATACTACACAGTATGTATAAATTACAAAAAAAGATGTCGATACATGATAGATGTTGAGGCAAACGTCACATTCCTCGTTCATATAGAAAAATAGAACTTACGTAAAGCATGAAAGTATCAAAGTGCAAAAAAAATATTCACAAAAGAAACCGCACAAAAGTAAATGAGCGCTTTGTGTGCCAACAAGCCGACGTGTGAAAACATTTGCTCAAGGCTAACTAACAGCAGCTTTGTTGCTAATCTCTGAGATGTTTGCTAGCATGATTGCTCTGACAGTACAAGCTAGCTGAGTGCGAATAGAGTGCGAATGTTTGAGAATGTACTGAATAGAAAGCAGTTTTTCTTTTGAAAATCAAAATGAAAGCACTTAGATGAACTTAAAAGTAGAGATACTTTAAAACCAAACTTCGCGCTTTCTTACTTCCCACCTCTGCTGTTTAGATAGCGACATGGGACGAAAACATGGAATTCTGCCTCGTGAGCCGGACAGATGATAGGAAGACGTTAGTCTAGTAATTATTTTGCAGTGTGGGCATTTGGAAAACTGGATCATAAATGCAGCTTGTTAATATGACTGTTACGACTGTAGTAAGGATAATTTGTTTAAACGTGGCTGTAGAAAGTAATGATCGTAATCGTAATGACACAGAGAGAAGAATGATGATTGGATGAGTTTTTTTTCCCATCAGCTGTTTCTGCGGCACATGTCTGGTTGGGGGGGCAGATTAGTAGCCAGTGTTGCCATAGAGACAGAGAACATTTGAAAGGTGGAGGGGTATCACCAGCCCTACGACCTGATCGTTTATGATGTACTGGCACTGTTAGTATAATCGCGCACATAAACGCTCACCGTCCATTTTGTTAGGAACACCTGTACGCTAGATCATGCATGCAATTTTCTAGTCAATCATGTGGCCGTAGTATAATGCATAAAATCGTGCCGATACAGGTCGAGAGGTTTAGGTAGCGTTCATTTCATATACATCCGAATGAAGAAAAAGTGTGATGTCAGTGACTGTGGCGTGGTTAAATGGTGTGAAAAGGAAAAAAACATCCAGTGAGAAGCATTTCTGAGGACAGAAACGCTAACGAGAGAGAAGTCAGAGGAGACTAGTATGGAGGAAGGGGCAGGAAGGCTACAGTAACTCAAGTAAACCTCTACATTAACAATAATTCTTTATAATAGGTGTAAGCAAAAAAGCATCTCGTTTGGAACATGTCAAACCTTGAGGCGGATGAGTTACAACAGCAGAAGTCCACGTCAGGTTTCACTCGCGTCAGCCACGAACAGGAATTTGAGGCTACAGCGGGTACAGAGTGGGAAAACGTAGTTTGCTCTGTTTCCAGTACTTAACTGACCATTCGGTGAAGTTGGAGCACACACAAACTGAGCATCGATCATGAGCTCGGGTTACAGTTTGTTTCACGTTCCCTTCTCCGCACATCCACACGGATTTCCTCTGGGTTCTCCGGTTTCCTCCCACCTAACAAAACCAAGGTGGACTGGCTATGCTAAATACCACTGCTTAGTCATGATACTGAAAAGTGCCACGATAGGTATTATTAAACTGTTATGAAAACATTTTAAAGTATCTATATATTTATTTCATGAAATATGTGTATTTCTCCTACAATATACAGCAGTTAAGTATGTGGTTTGGGACGCAGCCGTGCTCTCTTATTTGCTGTAAAACGGTTGAGCACTGCCGTGTGTGATCGTGTCCTGTCTCACAATGCGGTGAAAACTCCCACACGGCGTTAATAAAGTGATTAAGGTGTGTACATGTCTGTAATGCACCTCGATAATGTGACTAAAACAGGAATACTCCACACGTCTTAATTTCATTTGTGTTTACTTCGAGTGTGACTTTAGTCAGATTAAGGTCATCAATAATCTCTGTTTACATGCTAGTTTCTTAATCAGAGTATCGTCTTAATCGGGTTAATATCGGCTTATTGTTGTCCATGTGAACGCACTGATAGTTAGTCTTACAGAGAATTGGCATGTGTATACAGTCTGCAGTAATATTGGGGGAAAGAAACAACTGAATGAGGAGACAGTCGAGTTGGAACAATGTGAGGAATTTATGTTGTGTATCACAATATCACAGATTTTGCTCTTTTACCAATTTTTTTCTTCACCATCTGTTAGTAGAATTATGATTCCCCCCCCCATCTGATATCCTGTTCTTCAAAGTACAAAGTACAAGTAAGGTAACAGTTTTTAACATCTTGCAGCATATTTAAATGGACATGCAGCACCTGTAGACAGTGTTCCGTGATGTATAAAACATAATATTAACAGTATTGTTATTTAAGATTTTTGCGATCACCTATACGACACACTCTTAAGTAGTAAAAACGAAATATTGGGGAGATGCCTCAGACCCAGAATACTTTGCGTCTTCGTCATTGGGTATTTTGGCAGATGGGAACGTTCTGTTTGGTTTAAAGAGCATCCAGGTGTATTTCTAAAGTAACCAGTGGCCCAGTGAAAACTCTTTTTATGCACACACACACACACACACACACACACACACACACACACACACTCAAACAGACACCCACTTATCTGCCTGATTTATACAGTGTGATAAGGATGAGTGTGACGTCTATGTGAAAGAGAGAGGGGGAGATGTCTGACAAACACACCTGCAGATTCAGTCACTTCCAATAAACAGGGCCATCTGCTGCCCTTTGGACACTCAAATAGTGATGATGCTAATCAGGTGAGCCATGTAAGGATTGAGTTGGATGGATTGAATGTGTAAAAATTAGTTGACAGGAAATGAACGTTTGCCATTTTAGCTATTTCCTGTCTTCACCCCGAAATGAAGATGACTGGTGGTGATTTAAGTCAAGTCAAAGAAATGTTTATTGATTTAGCATCCATACCATTATTATAAACTGTTTTCATGAAAACTCAAGTGGCTTAGTGGTTAGCATGTTTTCCTCACACCTCTGGGGTTGGGGGTTCGAATCCCTCCCTCTGTCCCTTGTGCAAGGAGTGTTCGTGTTCTCGCCGTGACTCAAGGGTACTCTGGTTTCCTCCCCCAGTCCAAAGCCATGCATTGTAGGCTGATTGGCATTCCTAAATTGTCTGTAGTGTGTGTGTGTGATTGTGCCCTGCAATGGATTGGCACCCTGACTAAGATGTCCCCTGCCCTGGGATAGGCTCCAGGTTCCCCTGCGACCCTGTGTAGGATATGAGGTATAGAAAATGGATGGACAGATGGACAAGATATATATGAATGAATTAAATCCCACAGCGTTGATGAATTCTCAATTCTGATTGGACCAGAGGACCAGTTATGTTGTTGTCTCTTTTTTTTGCCTAAAAAAAAAAGTCTTTTAGGTTTCTCTGTAACATGTTTTTTTTTTTTGCTGTATAGCTGCTATAACATACATGATAACAGGAACTAACTTCTTTCATGGACATTCAACGTCATAAATTATACTACAAATGTAACACACATCACTCGCTTATTTAAAGTTGTGTCTATTTAAACATTTCTTAAAACTGATGGATATTAGATGTTTCAGGAAAACAAAGAATACCATGTTAAGGAGTTAAGCAAGTGGTTTAAGGTCACATCTGTAATCATCAGTCGTGGGAGGAGCATTGTCTCTCTCCCCTGTCAAATACAGCAAGGATAGCCAAACATAGGATTCTTAGAGCTCATGTATGTGGAAGAGGGTAGATAGCGCTTTCCTCAGACTGTGACGCAGCATGAGCAGCTGTTCAAAAAGATGCACTTGGCATCCAGCATTGGGAAGTTTTTCATTAGTAGGTAGGTCGGCTTTATTTTGACGAGATGCCAGAAAGCAGTCTGAGATATTGTATAAGGTTTGGGCAGATGTGTGTCCTCAGCATAGATTTATATGATATATGATCTCATCACATAGCTCAGTGATTTAATATATTGAGGGAAAATAAGAGGACCATGAACAGACCCCTGTGGAGCTCCTGTAGTGAAACTCTGAGGTAATGAAATTGAACCTTTCCATGCTGTGTGCTCAGATGAATTCTGTAGATATGATGAAACTAGGGTTAGAGCAGAGCTGTCGATGCATAACTGTGTGATTTTTGAAAATGAGGAGCTGTTGATTCACAGTACAGAACGTACTTGGACGAGGACGGAGGACACAGAGTTTTTCTCGGCGTTCTGTAATACTTACATTACATTTATTCATTTAGCGGACGCTTTTATCCAAAGCGACAAACAAATGAGAAAATACAAGCAAAGCGATATATCAAGCAGAGAACAATACAAGTAGTGCTACTATTCAACATCCATTAACTGAGTTCCAGAAGAAGAAAATTGCTCAGAATAGAGGTGTTAGTGCAAATTTTAATTTGAAATTTTTTTTTGGTTAGGTGTTCACGAAAGAGGTGGGTCTTTAGCATCTTTTTTGAAGATGGTGAGAGATTTTACGGTCCGGATTGAAGTTGGAAGTTCATTCCACCATTTAGTGGAGGAACAGTTAGTCTGAAGGTTCTTGAAAAGGACCTTGCGCCACACTGAGTGGGAACTACTAAGCGTCGGTTGCTAATCGATCGCAGATTGCGTGTGGGAACGTAAGCCTTCAGGAGAGAGTTGAGGTAGGAGGGTGCTGTCCCAGACAAGGTCTTGTAGGTGAGCATCAAGGCCTTGAATTAGATGCGGGCGGCTACAGGAAGCCAGTGGAGGGAGATGAAGAGGGGTGTGACATGGGTTCTCTTTGGCTGGTTGAATACGAGGCATGCTGCAGCATTCTGAATCATCTGAAGGGGTTTGATGGAGCTGGCTGGGAGGCCCGAGAGTAGTGCATTGCAGTAGCCCAGTTTTGAGATAACAAGAGCCTGGACTAGTATCTGTGTAGCCTGTTCGGTGTGTTAGGGTCGGATTTTCTTGATGTTGTACAGGATGACCCTACAGGACCGTGCAGTTGTTGAGATGTGGTCTGTAATGATTACAGAGATGTGATTACAGAGTGATTCCAGAGATGTGGTCTGATGTGGTCAGTGGCTGAAATTGTTTCTGCAGAACTGTTTTCTATCCGGTTAAACAATATGACCGTCCAATTGGCACGAGATTTACAAGATTATGAAAAAAGATTATGAATAAGCAAACCTAACATTTAGAAAGAGCCACATTATCGTCGCTCCCTGTGGATGTAATCCCATTTCGCTCAGGCCAGATTTGGAGTCTAAATTGATGTAATTGTTGAAAACAGTCGCGCTGCACACCATCTGAGATCAGCTCGGCTCTGTCGTCTGCGTCTTTGTGTCGGGTGCAGTTGGCTTTTTATTTCTCTGCACCTATCAATTTTATTATAGGTGTTTAAATGCGTTTTTTTGTTGTTTGAAGTTTTTTCTTTTCATAATTACTTTATGAAATATACCTTAGTGTTGATTTAGTGTTAATATTTACTTACTTACTTGTCTGTATGTTAGTCATATGGACAGACTGTGGAATTATTTCGTCTCATCATTACAGACGGATAAACGAATAGAGTACACATTGTGTCACATGATTGTGAAAGGAAAAACATGTTAAAGGTGTCCTCTCTGATAATGTTCTTAATATGTGTGTGTGTTTTACTTTTTTACCTGTAATCTTGTTTATTCTGGTAGCACACATGCAGAGCCTTGTACTGGGAGATTTAGAGCCTGTACACGTTGGGAAAGTTGCGTGTCCTCATGTCTCGTTGTAATTAGCAGTGAGTTGAAGTGTGTAAAATCAGCATGGTGCTGTTTTTGGGGGATTATCCAAGAATCATTGTTAAAGACTGTCTGGGGTCAAAACGCAAGCAGACAACATTAAATTAGAGTAATCTATAAACTGGTAACTGAAATCACAGGCAATGGGACAAGACCAGTTAACACATCAATCACAGGACAGGGGCGGAGACAAGACTCGAAATCGAAACAAAACGCAAGTGTCCGTGTAAGCAAAGGAGCACTTGGAGGGAAGTTTCCGTTTATATATTTTTTATAAGTCCTAGTGTGACCTACTAAGCTATTTGTTTGTAGTGACATGTACTGTGAAGCTTAACACATAAGACCTATGAAGTTAACTCCTCTAGTCCTTACTGGATCATCTCCCACTTGGTGTTCAGATACAAGATGTTCCAGACGCCATTATTTGCAGCGTTCTATGTCTTGATGAATAAAGACACATTGTTTGTGTGAGTAACATTTGATCATCGACTGTTTGCTGATGAAATCATTATCTACCTCGTAACCAAATTTGCCGGCTCGTTACAAATCAAATGCACCATGTCGAGTTTTTCACTCGAAGGCACGTTAGCCTCCAAACTCTATAACTAATATGTCCTTCACGTAATCAGGTTTCATCACGAATCCCACATAGTACTGCTTTAGATGCGAGACTTGTTTCCGAACGACAGTTGAAGGAAACACAGAGCCTCCGTTACCAGGAAAGAAGAGCATCTGGAGAAAATAAGGTGCCGTCTCAGTGTCCGTTTGTTTCTCTGCAAAGAACAGTGTGAAGCAATTTATTTCAGAAGAAGCTGCCACTTTGACTCCAGTACACATTTTCAGAGTGCACGCTTCACCGCGCTGCCCACCTCCCGTGTTTAATTAAACCGTAGCCTCTATTTTCCTTGCTTTCCCGTAAACGGCTCTGCAGATCATTAATTCTTGCGGCTTGACCGTGGCAGCTGCTCAGCACAGGCTAACGCCAAACACCGTTCACCCAGAGAGACGGCGAACGCAAGAGTTTAGCTCTCTTGCTGTGTTTCAGATCTAAAGCACGTGCATGATCGTTTCCTCTAAAGCCTCCTGGTCGATCATCAGCGAAGTGTATGACTGCAGACGGATCACAACAAGTGCACAAATGATTTAGTGATTTAAAAACAATCAGCCCATTTTTTTTTTTTCTTAAAGAGCAACCTCAAACCTGCTTGATAAATTTAGACGCTGAGGTAGTACTCCCTGGCAGTGGGAAATAATGCTATTCAAGTTCCCATGAGTGGGTTGTCTTTGGAAACAGTTCACAGCCTAAAATGGCAAAGCCCAGACTATGACAATGAACTTGCTAAAATAGATTAGAAAATTCTTCCACATGCAGTCATTATTCATTAATCTACTGAACAGGCATTTTTCAGTATGGATGGCTGACTTCCTGCGCAGAAACAACAGGTTCCAGGAACGTTTAAAGCCTGGGAATTTACTTTAGGGAGGATTGCTGTTTGCTTTTCATTTCAAATCTTTGAGATTAAATTACCAATATTTTGGACTACGGAGTGTGTTTTATTTATTTATTTTTTTGCATTTAAATCACAGTGATCGAGAGGATTATGGAGATCTTTCCAAAGTCAATATGTTGTATAAATAGTCATATAGTCTACATCCCGTATCATCCGGAGTGGTGGAATAAAAATGTGTTCATTAGAGTAATTGTCATTTTTATTTATTTAGTTGTAAGTGGTGTTAGTGTATTTACAGTAAAGACATGCTACTCCAACAGTTACGGTACTGTCCTGTGTTATTTGGAAAGTTAAGATCCTGACATAATTAGCATGATTGGACAATGTACATATTAATGAATTCAATCTCACAGCGTTGATAAATTCTCAGTTCTGATTGGCCAGATGGTGATGGACATTCCACAACATGAAACGTAACTATAAATGGATAAGAACTACAACGCGTCATCATTTAAGCATGCGGGGTTGTTGATTATTTTCCTAACAGCACGCTGACACGTATTTATTTCTTACTACGATTGAATATTATCAAGGCGGAACCTGGATATGAACGGCATTTCCTCTTTCTTATATCATTTGTTGTAGCTGAGTTTGTTGTAGCTTTGTTCGACAAAGATTTGCAAATCCCATTCAGGGGAGACAAAAGCACATTTACACACAGGTAACCCAGCGTGATGAACATACTCTGACAGCATGAAATGAAAACAGCATCAAGCCAATTTTGCTGTCAGTCACATCAAATCCTGTTTTAGAGATTTTTACAACAACAAAAAGGTCGCATTCAAATGGACATTAAGCTTGATTACTGTTTAAATGTAAAGACGGTGATGAGTTCAACAGCTACTGCTACATTCTGCGTTCAAGTGCATGGGAATTGAAGCATTATAGTAAGACCTAGATGAATGTCTTGTGTGGTTGACATAGCAGATCCTTCGCCTCTCACACACAGATCTGGCTTGGCAAACCTATAACACACACACACACACACACACATACACACCTCCATTACGGCTCAGCACTCACATACCTCAGCAGCTTTAACGAGCCTGTCTGTCAGACTCGTATTAATTGCATATGATTACATCTTAATTGTGGCTTCGCTTGTGCGATGGCTGAAAATAGATCATAGTCTATAATCGACTCTTAATTTGTCTGGCAGACTTTAGCTCTTTATATTTTGGCCATTCTCTGTCTGTAGAAGATTTCTCTCAGCTGTATATACATTATGTAACAAATACTCAATTATATAATCAGTTATGCAATATAGTACAATATTGAACACTCACAGTGTTGTGCACACCTCAGCGGAAGAAGAGGCTGCGTGGGAAGACGGTTATCCTCTAATGTGATGTATTTTAGACAGATTTGAAAGCAATGCTGTGTATACATCATTCCTGCCAATGGCAGTCCTGATATCCTGTTTACACAGGGACTCGTATCGCGTACACGCCGCATAGACTCATTTAACATGTGTGGAATTGTTCATATGGAGACGTTTTCTGTCAGGAGACTTTTATTTAACATTTATCGATGTTTTATGTAACATCCAGTGTCAGTGTTGGTCAGAAGTAAATCTGTAACTTCAAGATTTCAAGACATCTATGACTTTTTTTTTCTAGTTTTTATAGCAGACAGCAAGCAAATGTTGCTTGTTTTGGTGTCTTATGTCTGATGGGAACCTCTTCATGTTTGTACACAGATTGAGAAGCCAGATTGTGTCATTTTCTTAGTATTTCTGCCCCGCCCTAGATTACCATCTGAAGAAATCGGTTGGGTCTAAAAAAAGTCTGACTGCACCCCTGGATGGACGGCTTTGTAGTTTCTCAGTAACATGCTAAGCTGTGTTAGAGGCTAGTAAGGGAACACTGTTATAAAATATGCGAACACATTGAGCACTTATGCACATGCATAGCACAAGCCAGAAACCTGCTGCCATCACTAAGATTCGGCCTTGGTTGCCTATTTTTAGAGACAGTATCCAGAACCCAGCACAAAACAAAAGCAAGAAGATGAATAATTGAGCGAAGCTGATTGAAATTGGAACACGTTCAACCCTGCAAAGATTAGGGCTTCTGAGCGAAACAGCTAACTTGGAACTAAAAAGTTCCCTGCCCTGTGAAAGAAAAGATCAATTCACCAGCTATGATTCTGTGCTAGTGACATGAAGGTTGTGCGTTAAGTTCCGCGGGCTGTCAGACACGACTACGGTTTTGACCTATTAAGCCAATTAATATGGCAAACCCTCCAGATGGGTTTGAGTGTCTCTCCTCGTGTTTAGACTTCATCCACCGGGGTATTGTAAAGGTCATCATTGAGGCAAGCCTGTCATCATGCTCAAGAACAGCAAGCACAGATTATAGAAGGGTTCTGAAAAGATTTCTGAACAGAAAGGACAGCAATTAAAGCACCAACTTTACTGAAAGGGTCAAATGTATGATAAAGAAGAAAAAAACCTGTTTGACATGTGCAGTATTGATATCTCCCTGCTTTTTAAGAAGAAAAATCGCGATAAACCCTATGAAAAAAAAAAATATTTTAGTACTTTTTTTGGGGGCAGCTGTGGATCAGTTGGTAGAGCGGGTTGTCCACTAACCGTAGGCTTGGTGGTTCGATTCCCGGCCCACATGACTCCACATACCAAAGTGTCCTTGGGCAAGACACTGAACCCCAAGTTGCTCCTGATGGCAAGCTAGCACCTTGCATGGCAGCTCTGCTACCATTGGTGTGTGAGTGTGTGTGTGAATGGGTGAATGAGACACAGTGTAAAGCGCTTTGGATAAAAGCGCTATATAAGTGCACCATTTTTACCATTTTACTTTTTCTGCTTTGGTCTTAAACTGAAAGAGTCCATTTTGACCACTTTAAAAAATATATTTTTATTCATTAATTTTTTTTTTTTTTTACATTTACAGCATTTGGCATACACCCTTATCCAGAGCGACTTACATTTATATCATTTATACATCTGAGCAGTTAAGGGCCTTGCTCAAGGGCCCAACAGTGGTAGCTTGGCAGCGCTGGGGCTTGATCTCCAGACCTTCTGATCAGTAACCCCGAGTCTTTAACCTCTGATCCACCATTGCCCCCTATTTCATGTTGGTTAATATTGGAGAGGTGAATCATTCCAGATTCATATAATGAATGGTACGTCTCCCGTTTTTTTAAATAGGGTTTTTTTAATACTGCTCTTGAGTAATGATTCATACTAGTGTACATAGCGTTAAATTGCGGAGCTCCTATGCAAAATGCGTAATGGTTGGCGGGTTCAGGTAACACGGTATAATCTGAGTAAATGTCACTGGATATCGTGGAAGTATAATAGCATATAGGGATGATTAAATCATTATATTCCAGAAGTCTTCTGTTTGTCAAGTCTTCACAAGTATAAGTTATGAGGAAATGAGCACCGAGTATCAGTATCAACGTATTCCTAATCTATAATGAACAGTATAAAATTGCCTGAATAAATTTAGTCTTTTATTTTTTTTACTCTCAGTCCCCAGGAGCTCTGTTTTTGCCTGCTTCCCTGGGGTATAAATAAGAGGTAGCACATACAGTATATAAAACCTCTTTTATCATCCATTAACACATGGAGAGAGAGAGGGAGAGGGGTCGGGGGTGGGGGGATTTACGACAAACATGTTCAACATGGCTGCTGATATTCCTTACACAAATGAAAAATGAAAATAAAAAACTATCCAAGAATTACATTTATTGTTACAGTGTTTACATTACATTCGCTTTTAGGGTCATTATTATTGATTAGTTACACAGTTACTAAGCAGAAAAAAAAATTGTTTCGTGTTTAAGTTGTCTAAGTAAAGCCCATATTCAGGCAGCGCAGTAAATCAGCTGCTGCATGGAGGAAATCTGCCGTTATAAGCTTGAGCTTAAATTAATGACTTTTTTTTTTTTTTTACACGGAAGCAGGTGCAGCCTACGCGGTGTGTTTGCCAGACGGAGCTCCTCACTGATCAATTATTTACGAAATAACTGCGCAGTAATGGGTGCTTTCAGAGCCACACTTGAACAGAGGAGATAAAAGCAGGTGACAGGATGTGTAACAGGGAAAACAGAGAGAGAGAGAGAGAGAGAGAGAGATGAGCTTGAATGAGTGGAAAATTTTTTAAAATCTCAATTATTGTACATATATCATTATGTATAGAAATAAAAATGTCATTATCTAGTTTACAGCTAGAGACGATTGTGGTAGGTCATGATGTCGAATGGAAGAGCTAAAACAAACATACTAATGGGTATTCATGGTATATACCATATATACTGTTAAGTTAACGATGATGTAGGGGAAACTACACACACAAAGGAACACACACACACATTCATTGAGTATCACAGGCAGGTGAAATTGTGCTTTATACATTCTACATAGTGTTGGAATGTTATTTTGGTAAATAGTCTGCACTTGTATCGCGCTTTTTCAACCTTAGCAGTTCCAAAGCGCTTGACACTGTGTCTCATTCACCCATTCACTCACACACCAATGGTAACAGAGCTTCTATGCAAGGCGCTAACTTGCAATCGGGGGGGAATTTTGGGTTCAGTCTTGCCCAAGGACACTTCGGTATGTGGAGTCATGTGATCCGGGAATCGAACCTCCAACCCTACGATTAGTGGACAACCCGCTTTACCAACTGATCCACAGCCACACATTATTATTTTCTTATTGTCACATATTTCCCCCTTGTGCTAAGCGCCTCTACACACTGTATGGCAGCCCCCAGTGCTACAGTGAAATCTTCCATGTTGTTATGTATTAGTGTATGTTGTTTTGTTTTGACTCATGCCTCCCATGTCTTGTCATTGGTCATCTCCCGCATGTTTTCTAATTACTCTCACCTTTTTTCAGTTTGTTTGTGTATTTAAACCCACATGGTTCTCAGTTCAACACAAAGTATTGTGCTTGGATTATCCCTGATCTTGTCGTTTGCTCATCAGCCTGAGCTCTGCGTGTGTACCTTTCCTGATTTTGATTCAAGTTTTGGGATTCGTCTGGCCGTTCTGTACGTAAAAAAAACTAACGAAGCTTAACTGCTTCTGCATCCATCTCAGCCCTTTCTGTCACGACACGTACGCCATGTCTGCATCAGATAACGAGCTTGGTACATTCTGGGCAAGTCATTTTTTTTTGGTGCTATTGAACAACGTGTGTGTAAACTATTTACGTCTTCTTTCTCCTTCGAGTCATGGTGAAAAGAAATTGCTAATCAGGTATGTTGTCTGTCTCAGTAACGTCCTGTACATGACACCTGCTATTGTATTCACAAGCTCCTTCGCGATCCCTGCTGATTACAATGTGCAGTTACTTACTGCTGCACCGAATTCTTCCTGAGACCTGAGATCCTGGTGTTTCTTTAGGATTCGGAGTTTAGGAGTTAGTCATGTTGGCTGCGATAGTAAACGATTTATTGAGTGACTCTAAAGTGGCAAAGTGGCAGGTAAAAAGGCCTCCTGTAGACACAGACAGCCCAACGAACACACCGTCAAGACCTTCCTTCTTTCTACTTTCTTTGGTGTGCCGGTAACTAGTAAGTCATGTTCAAGTGGCTTTATTGTCATTTCAGCTTGTACAGTACACAGTGAAATGAATCAACGTTCATCCAGGACCACAGTGCTACATAAAACACCACACTAACCACCTGAGACGCCGCCGAACTAAATAAGATCTACACAACACAGAGTGAAACAACAGGATCAAAATTTTAAAAGCAGGAACGCCATCTTTTTAGCTTCCCCACTGTCTCTTATAATCATCATACTTCTACTTCCTGCTAGACTCTCTGACGTGTGGCAGTGTGGGGAAAACCTCTGACATGGTGAAACTTTGACCATTTTTACTATATATAGTTCTGGAAAGTACAGACTTTCCTGGACTGAAACAGTTCTAAATCCCATAAGAAGTATCTCCATCCCATATTATAGTATAGGAAAATAATCTACAGTGGGCTGGTGTAATGGAGCCTGGCACCACCCTGAAGTGTATTATTTCCCCAATAACACCACATCCTGGAGTGTTTCATTCCTTTTAAGCCACAGTCATTTACCAATCATGACTTTTTAAAAAAAAATATTTTAGAATAAACGAAACGTTGTAGTATTTTATCCATTTATAGTTACGCTATGCAAAAGGATTTAGTAACGCTACCAAGTAACCATAAAGTGCTATCTTTGAAGACCTTCCATGTGGTGTGAAACCAACTGACCATTCCAAAGCGCCGATTCTGGAGACACCTTCTAAAAATGTTCAATAAACAAATCTTTATATGAAAGCTTCAGATCAATGATTATACTTTTTTTCTTCTTCTTCTTCTTCTTCTTTTTTTTTAAACCAAATATTTCTTCTTATTTTGGCTGTTCAGAATAAGTCAACGGATCGTAAATATAGTTTACTTTATCTGGTATTTCCTGCCTAATATAAGATTATAATAGGCAGAATATATAACTATTAAACATATTTCTAGACATTTGTGCTCATTTCAAGCTTGATAAATAAAGTTTATGCATTGATTTCTAGAAAGAAGAAAAATGATCCGACAACAGAGTCTCGTAATAAGAAATATTAAATAAATCTGCCCATGATAGAGATCATTTTTTACTTTATATTTACTTACTAAGGTGTTCCCAGGCTGTCACACACACACATGTATCTGAGACGCAAGGCTGTGTTTCATTTACAAAACCGCTTTATTTTTTCATGCTCTGCAAATCAACTTCATTAAGAACTTCATTCATGTTAAGACGAATGTTTTCTCTGCTTCCAGTGGTGTACGTTTGCTGTAAGCTGCAGACATTCAGGAAGCTGATGGTGCAGTTCAGGAAGCAGCGGCTTCCCCAGGAGGAATACGTCTTTTTCTTCATTGATCTGTTTGGAGAGAGCGTGCAGGGACATCCGGCTAAACCGTGGGCTCAAGGAGACGCAGACGATGACATTGTCAAGGAAGCCTTTAAAGTGAGTCAGCTTTTAATGTCTGATTTGAGATCAAAAGATGGATTTGAGACGAGAGTTTAGGATTTCAGCTTTGATTTCCTGGTATTTCCGACTCAGGATGTTAAACAACATAAAACATTTGAAACTTTTATATCAGACCAACCAATTTTTAGGTGATCAAAAGTACAAGGACAGTCTTGAAGTAAATGAAAGTAAATAACTGTTTGCTTGCAAAAAACTGCATCAAGTCTTCTACTCACTGACATCCCCATTATCTTTTGTGATGCTTTTCCAGCTTTTTACCGCAGCTTTGTTTCGGGGGGTTTCTCCATTCAGTCTCCTCTTCATTCAGGAGGTGAAATGTTGCTCAATTGGGTTAAGTCCTGGTGAGGAAGTCCTTTGTTGAGTCGGGAGTGTGTTTTGGATCCTTGTCAGAAGTTCCTCCTGATTAATTTGGATCCATTTCACTGTAAATTATCAGACAAAATGTTCCTGTAAACTTCTGAATTCATTCTGCTGCTCCCATCACGAGTTACATCATCAATAAAGATTAGTGAGAATGTTCCAGAAGCAGACCTGTAAGCCCAAGCCATGACACTACCTCCACCATGCTTCAGAGATGAGCTTGTATGTGTTGGATCATGAGCAGATCGTTTCTTTCTCCACACTTTGGTAGAGCTTAATCTTGGTTCCAGAACTTTTGTGGCTCGTCTCTGTATTTTCTGTGAATTCCAATCTGGCTTTCCGATTCTTACTGCTGATGAGTGGTTTGCATCATGTAGTATGGCCGCTATATTTCTGCTCTCAAAGTCTTCTTCACGCCTTCTTCACGTGATTCCTTCACGCCTGCCCTGTGGAGGGTGTTCATGATGTCAATGACTGATGTTTTCTGGGTTTTTCTTCTCAGCTCTCACAGTGAGTTTGTCATCAGCTGTTGTTTTCTTTGGCCGACCCATTCAGTGTCTGTTGCTCAGTACACCAGTGGTTTCTTTCTTTTTCAGGACATTCTAAATTGTTGTATTAGCTACGCCCAATGCTTCAAAATGGCTTCTTCTTCTCCCATATACAGCTCTCTGGTCTTCATGTTGGCTTATCTTTATTAACAAGAAATGCAGACTTCACAGTTGAAACTGAAGGCTAAAACCAAGAGTTGATGTTCAGAGCTGTGTCTTGTGTGTGTAAACAATCAATCTAACAGGACAAACCTGGGTAACAAGAAACACCTGTTAGTCACATGCCGAGTATTTTAGTTTGCCTCAAATCGGGTGGTCTGATACAAAATGTTGTAAAAAACATGTGCTATGTTCAATGCCGTTTAACACATCTATATATAAATAACAGGAAATGAAAGCTGAAAATCTGAACTCTCTTCTCATATATTCACATTTTGATCTCAAACCCAAATGTCTTCAGTCTACAGCAAAAACAAATCAAGAATCAGACCACCACATCACTGAGTATTCTCCTATAACAGCACACACTGTTTACAGTACGGTAGTCATGAATTACAGAAGTATTCTTTTTATGTATTTATTTATTTTATATATTATTTATTAATTATAATTCCTAATGACTCAAATAAATGCCAACCTTTGTTTAGCAATTAACAAGCTCCAAGCTGATTCGAATTCTAATAGGTCGCACCCCAGGGAACAGAATTACACATCCAGCAGCATAGACAGTACGCAGCTAAGACGCTACTCGAACACTGCTGGGAGGCTTGGTCCTCTGATTTAAAATGTTAAACGAGTCATACTGAGCACGAGGATTTGCATTTGGTGACCTTTTCCAATTGGGCATTTTAGCAAACAGTTATCCAGTTACGATAACGAGGGAGATGGATTTTAATCTGAAAACAGAGATGAGGAATTGAGAGTTGAGCACCTTGATCAAAAGTTCAGCCCTGGGGTAATTTACGATTTAGCGCACAATGTGCAAGGAGGGGTGTAACGCAATGCCACTCTCTGTATCTGTTTAACGCGCCAAATATTCATATCTGTATCTCGACTCAGATGTGAAACAGAAGCAGGTATGACCTTGCACTGTTATTATTTTTGCTTGCTATATTTTTTTAAGTAATTTTGCCTGTATTTCCCTAAAAATGTTATAATTAATGAACATGGTCTTTGTTGTCCCATAAGCTTCAGACTCGCTGCCTTTATACACCGTCCCACATTGCATGAAAGTAAAAAGTTGCTTGTGCAGCTTTTTTGTTGTGTAAGACGGGTAAGACTCTGGGTTACTGATCAGAAGGTCGGGGGTCCAAGCTCAAGCACCACCAAGCTGCCACTGTTGGGCCCTTGAGCAAGGCCCTTAACCTGGATCTCTGCTCCAGGGGTGCTGTATCATGGCTGACCCTGGAATTTCACTCTGCTGTAATATATACAGTTGTGCCCAAAAGTTTGCACACCCCTTGCAGAATCTGCTAAATCTTAATATTGATAACAAAATAAGAATGATTATAAAAATCCCGTGTTGTTTTTTATTTATTCCTGCACTGCATGAGCTATTTCACATTACACATGTATACATATAGTCCAAAAGACATTATAATAGCTGAATTTATAAACAATTACCCCGTTCAAAAGTTTACACACTCTTGATTATTAATCCTGAGTGTCGTTACCTGGATGATCAGAGACTGTGTTTATGTTTTGTGAGAGTTCTTCACGAGTCCCTTGTTTGTCCTGAGCAGTTAAACCGCCCAATGTTCTTCAGAAAAATCCTCCAGGTCCTGCACATTCTTTACATTTCCAGCATCTTCTACATATTTAACTCCTTTCCATCAGCGACTATATGGTACCGAGATCCATCTTTTCACACTGAGGTCGACTGAGGGACTCGAACACGACTATTACAAAAGGTGCAAACGTTCACTGATGCTCAAGAAGGCAACACGATACATTAAGATCCAGGGGGTGTAAACTTTTGAACAGAATGATCGGTGTAAATTCTTAGTTACATGTCTCCCAGAAGAAAAAAATACTATCTTATTTAGCATCCGAAGGTCAGTACTAAATGAAAAAAAAAGATCTTTAAACAAAATAATAACAAGTTACACTGATCATCCTGTTGTCACGTTGGGTGGAATGAGGCTGAAACAGGCGCAGACTGGCTTTACGCTCGGGGACTCGGACGTGGGCACGTGGGGCACTGGGGACTCGGACGTGGGCACTGGGGACTCAGACGTGGGCACTGGGGACTCAGACGTGGGCACTGGGGACTCAGACGTGGGCACGTGGGGCACTGGGGACTCGGATGTGGGCACGTGGGGCTCTTGGCGCTCGGACGTGGGCACGTGGGGCTCTTGGCGCTCGGACGTGGGCATGTGGGGCACTCGGACATGGGCACGTGGGGCACTTGGCACTCGGACGTGGGCACGTGGGGCACTTGGCACTCGGGGTCGGACAGGGACGAAACGGGGCTCTCCGGGTCGGACAGGGACGAAACGGGGCTCTCAGGCTTGGACCCAGACGAGACAGGGCTCTTGGGCATGGGCACAGGCGTGGGCAGCACCCCGTGATCCACCGGTAGTGGGGGGTTCTCCAACTTGGCCTGTAGCTGCTGCTGATATTGTGCCACCTGATATTCAATTTCCCTCCATAACTGGATGGAATTTTCCAGGAGCAACAAAAAGAGCTTTGATGCGCCTAGCCCAGCTTGCTCCATCCAGTTAAGCTGTGCCGCCTGCTCTTCTACCTGTGCGTGTGCCGCTTGTATGCGGTCCAGGTCCCAGCAGTCCGAAGATCCGGGCTTCTCCGCGACTTCCACTTTCGGGTGCGTTATTCTGTCCTCCCCTTCGTCCTGCTTCCGCTGCGCCAGCTGGTTCATGGGCCGCTGTAGCCGCGCTGCTGCGGCTTGACGCTGGCCGCAATCCATGACGTCTGGGTTGCCTTCCAGCTTGTCCATAGGCAGAGCTTGGCTTTTGGGTGTAGGTGTGTGTGAGGAGCTGCTGTCGGCCGTGGGCGGAGCTTGCATCTGCTGGTTCTCCCTTTCATAGTGGACGTAAAACGGTAAGTCTGCCCTGGT
>JAFFST010054238.1:318937-346270 GCA_022414735.1 Noturus placidus
GGGGGGGGGTTGTTTTATTGTTTAGTTTTTTCCAGCTTGGGCAGAATGCTGTTAAACTTTGCATAATTCAAACCACATGTAGTTGAGTAATAGCTGTGTGTTTTCCTTCAGGGCTCTGTCAACTCCCATATTTTTATCATTCATAAGTAGTGATTAAGAATGGAAACAAACGTGTTGACACAGGGGAATGCAAACACTGATGTAAGCTGAGGGGAAGAGATGATAAAAAAAACGGTAATGACAAGACACGGGCCAAGAGCAGTGAGAAAAGCGTATAAATATAAATTCTATGCTTCACAGATTGACATCAACTGACAGCAGCCATCGCTGGGTATGAAGTAATTAAGATATTATTAATATACTATATTGGAATTACAAACAAGTCTAGACATGTTTGGTGGACAAATACGTCGTCAGATGCCGAAACTCTTAACATGGACGTCTGTCCATAATCGGTGCCAGACCTTGAGTTGAATATTTCAGGTTATGAGTCTTATACAGTTATACTATTGCACACATATGGCACACATGCCACTAACAAACCAAAACGCAAGAAAGGAAACATGCTGTGGAGTGAAAAGTGACACGGTTCCCCCCTGGTCGCTGTACGCAGGCACTGCACCTTTGCTGGTCATGGCACCCCCTGGTGGCCGGGTACAGGCACAGCATCTTTGCTCTGCCAGGAGCAGAGCGCAATGACAGTTCTAAACACGTGGACTTTGTTTGTTTTTGTTCTTGTCTCCACCGAAGTCTGTTTGTACACTCCATGTCCCATCAGCCACTGCTCACCCGAAGTCACATGTTTTCATGCACCTGTTTCACGTTATGGTTAATGAGCACTAATGTGTGTGTGTATATATAGTCCTTGTTTTCACGTAGTCTGTCTTTCGTTGTTTAGACTCGCGTCTCTGTGTCACGGTGTTTCTGTATAGTAACCTTAGTGTTTGTTTCATGCCATAGTGTTTGTTTCATTCCATATTGTTTATGTTGATTAGTCTTAGTGTCTTTGTTTCGTTGTTTTGTTCTTTGTTTTCAATAAATATTAAAACGCAAGTCTGCGCCTGCTTCCGCCTCAATCCCACATTCGTGACAAAACGAAAGACCGTACCTGGAATCAGCAAACATCACCATGGAGGCAGCGCTAAGGAGGAGAAAACGCAAAGCCCGGAAATCCACGCCCAACATCCCAGAGTTGGATTCCATGCAATTTCTACAGGAAATTTTCGTGGATCTTCCGGACTGGTTTGACGGTTTTTTCGGCTACCCTGACTATTTTTTGAGACACTGTCAGGAATATTTTTCAAGCTTGCCGGACACTAAGCCCACAGAAGGCAAATGGGTTAGGTTCATGGTGTCCCGATTGTTTGGTCCAGCTCGCAGCTGGGCACAACGATTGGCAGCCACCCAATCCCAGGAACTTGAGAACAGTAGGCGATTTATGGCAGCCTTTTTGAAGGAGTTCGGAGAACCAGACTACGGCTACAACCTGAACCAGCTGTTGAAAGGAGCTAATGTGGCGACCAAGGCGGACCTACCTTTTCATGAGCATTATGAAAGGAAGAACCACCCAGAGCGTGGTAATCTGGACAAGCAAATTCCACTGCTCACGTGCAATCCAAGTTGGAGAGCCCTGTTTCACACGTGCCCACGCCTGAGAGCCCTGTTTCACACGTGCCCACGCCTGAGAGCCCTGTTTCACACGTGCCCACGCCTGAGAGCCCTGTCTCACCCATGCCCATGCCTGAGAGCCCTGTCTCGCCCGTGCCCACGCCTGAGAGCCCTGTCTCGCCCGTGCCCATGCCTGAGAGCCCTGTCTCGCCCGTGCCCACGCCTGAGAGCCCTGTCTCGCCCTTGCCCATGCCTGAAAGCCCTGTTTCGTCAGTGCACACACCTGAAAGCCCTGTTTCACCCGTGCCCACGCCTGAAAGCCCTGTTTCGTCCGTGCCCATGCCTGAAAGCCAAGTTTATGATATAAGTTCCAGCCATATCAACGCAGCGGTGGCACAGCTACAGCGGCAGACAGCACAGCTCGAGGAGTTGAGGCAATACGGGCTAGACACCACGCTGATGTTTACGGTGCTGATGTTTACGACAGAGCCAAGGCACGTCCACATCCAGGCCGCAGAGCCAAAGCACGTCCACGTCCAAGCCGCAGAGCCAGGTTACGTCCACGAGCCAAGTTACGTCCATGAGCCAAGTTATGTCCATGAGCCAAGTTACATCCAAGAGCCAAGTTACGTCAAAGAGCCCAGTCACGCCTCACGCCCATGAGCCCCAGGTCACACCTCACGCCCTTGAGCCCCAGGTCACGCCTCATGCCCTTGAGCCCCAGGTCACGTCTAAGGCCTCTGAGCTCCAGACCACGCCTCACGCCCTTGTGCCCCAGGTCACGCCTCACGCCCTTGAGCCCCAGGTCACGCTTCACGCCCTTGAGCCCCAGATCACGCCTCACGCCCATGAGTCCCAGGTCACGCCTCACGCCCATGAGCTCCAGGTCACGTCTCAGGCCTCCGAGCTCCAGACCACGGCTCAGGCTTGTGGACTCCAAGATGAGTCTCAAGTCCGCAAAGCTCCGGCACATCCTCCTTGCTCACCTGAGGTCGTCGCCCAGTCACCCTGCACCGCAGCGTATGCCACGCTGTTCCCCTCTTCTGCGGGGGTCGTCGCTCAGCCTCACTGTTCTACTGAGGACGCCGCTCAGTTTCTCTGTTCCGCCGAGAACGCCGTCGCTCAGCCTCTCTGTTCCGCCGAGGACGCCTTCGCTCAGTTTCTCTGTTCCGCCAAGGACGCCGTCGCTCAGCCTCTCTGTTCCGCCGAGGACGCCGTCGCTCAGCCTCTCTGTTCTGCCTAGGACGCTGTCGCTCAGCCTCTCTGTTCCGCCGAGGACGGCAGTGCTCAGCCTCGGTCCCCGGGTTCTGCTTGGTACATTCTGCCCAGGGTTCTGCCCTACAGAGAGCAATGACAGCTTCTCATCAGATTTTTTTTGTCCAATCAAATGCTCTCTAGAATCTGAAGTGTCCCATCCTCAACATGATAAAAATCAATAGTACTAACAATAGTACATAGCCCAGGCTGTGTGTCACACCAAACGCTATTTGCTAGTTATAAAGGCAGAGGAACTACTCAATATGTCCCACCCTGACTTCCTGTTTCAGTGGAAATTACGTCAACCCATCAAATAACGCTGTGCGTTTCAAGCTACTTTGCTGGGACTTTGATTCGCTCTGGATGGGACCCCCGCACAAAGCTAGCTCGCTAACATGATCATCATGATCGTTACATGTAATCCTTCTCATCAATACCACGTCATTTACAGTCACAGTCAATTGCTAGTTTATACACCTACTTTATATCTACACTTATTTGCCATTAAATTATATATTGTTAGTGTACATTGTTTGACTGTAGCTAATATGTTGCTATGCACTATGCACACACACACACACACGCACACACACTGTCCATTGAAGAGTCAATGGATAGGAACCTTAGGCCCTTCACTTTGGATGGTGGGGTTATTCTCAGCGCAGTAGTGCATGTATGGTGTTGCGTGTATATTTATATTCAGTGTAGAAATAATACCTCACTTTGACCTTTACGAGTTTGTCTGCTCACAGAGTGACATTACCTGCACTGCATGGCATCTTATTTAAGCACAAAACACTAGTGCTCAGTCAGTCAGTTTGAGATATTGACTATCATTGTTTTTCTTTTGTGCATTTTGTTGTTTTTTTTCTTTGCAGATGAACATGATAGCCGGAGGCTTCCATGATGGAGTGCTGCTCTACTCTCATGCCCTGAACGAGACTATGAGCGAGTATGGACAGAAACCGCCGGGTAACGTGGTCACCAAGAGAATGTGGAACCGTACGTTCTATGGTCAGTCCCTAAACCTGGGTGAAAATCTAGGAATTTATGCTTTATGTCATGTCAGAATCAGCAACATGCTTTCTTAATCGTACATACAGATTGGAAAAACCTCACTTCATCTCTTCCTATTCATTAACTTTCTGGTTTCCATGAACCCATATCCAGTGTAGCCTCAGAGTCCTGTTCTTGGAACTGAAACTCTTGGCCTGTATCTTCATAATATGATGATATTATGCATTGTGAAGAGAAATGGGAAATGTCTTCCAGTCTGCTACAGTAATGCTAATAAATTTACATTTTCCCAGTAGATGCTCATAAATATCATGACGCATTAATGCTGGAGTGTAACTAACCATCTGGGTTTTCTTCAAACTCCTTGATTAGCTGCATCTGTCCACAGCTCTCTTCTCTTTCATATTCCTAATGTTGTTTTTTTTTTTTTTTCCTTCTATGCTGTTGGGCATTTTAACAGCTCTGTTTATATTCTCCAAGATATGAAACCACTACAAATACTAGCTAGCCAATAACACAGACAATATCATACTCATCTTGATATGTGAACAACAATCCAGTGTATGAAAGATATACATTTATATGATTGATTTAGAGCGTTGAGCTCTTTCACCGGTAGGCCACATGGTACCATGGTATCAAGAACATCATCATACATCTGCTTCTTCAGCAATATTAGCCTTACTGGGGTGAGTACTAAGATCATGACTTTATTTTATAACACTGTGTTGGGAAGTCTGATTAGATATGGTATGGCATCCTGGTTTGGCCCCCTTACCATCCAGTGCAAAACAAAAATTGAAAAACTAATAAAAACTGCAATGAAGGTTATGGGTAAGAAAGACTACACTATCCTTCAGACAACCTTTGAAAATATAGTGGTCTCCCAGGCACAGAAAATCTTGAAGGACTGTTCCCATATTATAGAGCTAGCATATGCAAAAGTAATCGCTATAAGTTATCCTTTATTCCGACTTCCATTGCGCTCCTAAATAAACAAACTGCTCGGTTTAAGATGGCTTGAATAACGGCCGGGATTCTGATACATCATTCCCTTTTTGTGTGGCTAAGTGCAATTCACATCGATAATGGTTTTACTACACTCTGGTATTGGACCCTGGTATTACTGTTTTGATGTATAGGGGTGGACAAAGGGATATGTGCAATGTAAAGTATATACATGTTTGTATTATGTATGGAAATGTTGTCTATATATGTTATTGGTGTTCACCGTAGCCAAATGCAGCATTGTTGCCCAAGACAAATTTCCCTCACGGGACAATAAAGTTTAACTAACTAACTAACTACTATTAACACTAATGGCACTATCTGATGTTATGCTTGTTTTTTTTTTTTTATTACAATGCAAAGCAAATTTCCTTCTTAGAGACAATAAACCAAACTGAACTAAATTGGGCAGAGTTTCCCAAAAGCATTGCGGCATTATAATAATAATAATAATAATAATAAGTATTTATTTTATAAAGCGCCTTTAAAAGTAGCTTCTCAAAGCGCTGTACATGAATGAACAGTAAACATATAACAATAAACAGAGAACAGTACAAACAATAGAAGTGAAAAAGAAGTGAAAAGGAGCTAAAACAAAATAATTGAAAGTGATGGAACAATAATAAAGAGACACTAGCAATCAAACGCAAGTTTGAAATAGTATGTTTTCAGTTGAGTTTTAAAAGTGCCAAGAGTCTTGGCTTCCCTGAGTTCAGGAGGAAGAGAGTTCCAAAGTGAAGGAGCATAGACAGCATAGAAGGAGCATAGAATTCTACGGTCACCCATAGAATTCAAGTGTGTTAGTGGAATACTTAACAGATTACGCTGTGAGGAGCGTAGTCTGCGATTTGGGATGTACGGGATTAATAAATTGGATAAATATTGTGGGGCCAAACCATGTAAAGCCTTGTATGTCAATAACATGACATTGAAATCGACACGGAACCTGACCGGGAGCCAGTGTAGTGACTTCAAAACAGGAGTGATATGGTCACGTTTCCTGGTTCCCGTCATTATCATCAGCATTCAATGGTAGCACGTGCATGACATCGAACTCTCTCTCTCTCTCTCTCTCTCTCTCTCTCTCTCTCTCTCTCGCTCGGTCGCTCGCATTTAAGATGATCTTCACTTTGCAGTGCTTTTGGGAAACTCAGTCCTGTTTAGCACTTTGCTCCTCTTTACACCAGGCAGTCTAAAACTTTTTCTACCCAGGGAGCCTTTTAACTGTAAAAACTAAATCTGTGCACCTCTCCAAACAATGTTTAGCAAATGTCTAGCAATCCATTATTGACTGGATCTACATTGAATAGTAGATGTAATTTTTTTTTTTTTAAATCTTCGTTCTCAGGACGTTTCGGATAAAAACAAACGTGCTTCTGAGGCTGTAGGAGGTGAAACCACTTCATATTCGAAATGAAATTCGGTCACAAGTTGTGAGCTTATTTCGGTGCTACTCAAAAATGAACGTGCGAATGAACTTATTTCAGTATTACCAACTCTTCTCACTTGAATTAGAACCAACAAATCCACATTGGGTTGTGCTATGTTTGACCCTGAGTCCCATCTGTGGTGTTTTCGGGGTCCAAATTGGACGAGTTCATTAAAACTGTTTATGCATTTGAAATAAAATATTTAGCGTTACCTATTGTTGAGTTATACGTCTTAGGAAACCTCATTGCTAGTCATTCTGAAAAGATATACATCTCTTTTGGAATAGTCTCTGAGCCTCATTTACCTTTTTAGGTTTTTTCGAGTAAAATGACCACACAGTGTGTTTTATTTGCAGTACTGTGAGGCAGAGGGTCGGGAGAACCCGATAGAGAGAACATGGTGAAGAAGAGCAACGTGTATGAGAGTGCACAGAGAGAGAACGTGGCGAGAGGCTAGGAAACCATGTTTTCTCTCATCACATGCTCTATTACTGCGTTCTCCCTTGCCACCTGCAGGATGTGCAGATACATCTGCCAGGCACATGCTAGTATGACCAACCGTGCCAATCACAGCACTGAATAGTTTTGGTAGAGATAAAAAAGAAAATCAACAGTGTGGTTCAAATGATGTTTATTTTTTGTGTATGTGTTTACTAGCTGTATGTACTAGCATGATGGCTAGTGACAGTTTAGCCAGTGAGATCCAAATCAAAGAGCATTGTGTGGAAATATGTGTGGGCGGCTGTGGCTAAGTCGGTAGAGCGGGTTGTCCTAATCCACTAATCGTAGGGTTGGTGGTTCGAATCCCGGCCCGGGTGATCCCATGCCGAAGTGTCCTTGGGCAAGACACTGAACCCTAAGTTGCCCCCGATAGCAAGCTAGCACCTTGCATGCAGCTCTGCTACCATTGGTGTGTGAGTGTGCTCTCATTTGTAAGTCGCTTTGGATAAAAGCGTCTGCTAAATGAATAAAAAATGAAATGAAAAAATGAAAAAATGAAAAAAATGAAATGAAATGAAATAACGGTGTGTTTGTTTCAGAAGGTACGAGAGGAACAACATGCTAGTAATGCTTTTGAACACAACTCAGATAATGCGGTGGTCTCCGTGATTGCTTGCATCATATGTGTCCGCCATGAGAGCCACTCCACGAAGCTGACCACCATCTTGTAGCTATTAAAATAGCCGTTCTGCTCGACAAATGCAGTCACAGTTGGACCTTGATGTGAAGACACGTTTCTCTCATCTACGAGAGAAATAGACCCAGTCAGATGGATCGAGGGATATGGGTTGTAGAATTTATTTTTTATTTTTACCACTGCTCTCTGCAGTACTCTCTTTTCCAGTTACTTTCATCTTTAGTTTTACTACCCGTTGCTATGCTGGTAGAAAGCCACTTATCGGCAATCCAACAAGCTCTTAGCTGCATGTATCTCATCTTGCTTGCATCATATGTGTCCGCCTGACTTGAACAGAAGTGGCATTTTATTCTTTTGCTATCTCCAAGATGTTATTATTCCTTTATATAGATTAAAACAATGCGTAGCAATAGAACAGAGCACTCCATTCTTTTTCTGAACTCACAATTTACGGTAAACGTAGAATGCACTATCCTTATTTTAAGTTTTGTTTACTAACAGTGTGAATAATTTAGGTTTTTATGCCTCAGATACAGTGAGGGGAAAAAAGTATTTTATCCCCTGCTGATTTTGTTCGTTGGCCCGCTGACAAAGAAATGATCAGTCTATAATTTTAATGGTAGGTTTATTTGAACAGTGAGAGACAGCATAACAACAAAAACATCCAGAAAAACACGTCAAAAATGTTATAAATTTATTTTGCATTTTAATGAGGGAAATAAGTATTTGACCCCTCTGCAAAACATGACTTAGTACTTGGTAATGACTTAGTAATTACTTTTTATTTTCAATGCCCTGGCTGAGGGAAGGAGTTTTTAACCCAAGATTTGACGGTACATGTCCCCGTCCATCGTCCCTTTGATGCGGTGAAGTTGTCCTGTCCCTTTAGCAGAAAAACACCCCCAAAGCATAATGTTTCCACCTCCACGTTTGACGGTGGGGATGGTGTTCTTGGGGTCATAGGCAGCATTCCTCCTCCTCCAAACACGGCGAGTTGAGTTGATGCCAAAGATCTCAATTTTGGTCTTATCTGACCACAACACTTTCACCCAGTTGTCCTCTGATGGTCAGATGAGACCAAAATGGAGCTCTAAGCAAAATCTACTCCATTACATGAATCTACCATTACTGTTCTGACTGTCTGACCTAAAGATAGCAAGCTTAACAATTGGATGAAATCATAGCTATACTGTAGAGCTATACTGTAGGTTTTTAAAGTGAAGTCCAGGGACCTCCACGGGTCCCAGAAGCATAGCCAGGGGGTCCATGATTTTGTTTTTTTGTTGGTTTGTTTGTTTTTGTTACAGTGGTGGAAATTACAATCCAAATTATGAAAGTTATGTTGGTCCGAGCAGCAAAGTCAACTCAGACCATATGTAGAAAGTTCTGGAATAGAAAACTCCAAATAAAAATAATTTGAAATATTTTAATAGATCCATACTGAAGGGGTACATGGAATTTAGGGGACACTGGCTACAAAAAAAAAAATTGAGATCCACTGCTGTGTTGCACTGTTATTTTTTGGAGACGCCATACTTCATTAAAGTACTTAGATTCTCCAAGACTCGAATCTAGCACCCTTGAACTGGATCTTGCCAGTGAACATTTAGGGCGTGGACGGTGAGGATTTAAACACAGAAAATTGCACATCAGACGTAACTACAGAATTAAGTTCTTCTCAGACAGTTGTGTGGGATTTGCACGTGGGACAGAGTTAGTAGAGAACTGAGACGCTTTTCAGTTTCTGACTTTAAGGTGAAATGTCTGACTTTGCTTGTGTGAAATCGCCTTGAGCAGAGGACACGTTAAAAAAAAGACATTGCTCAAGGACTGAGTTTAATATAAATAAAGTTATGTACTGTGCTTAGTTTAAGAAAAGTACTTAGTCGGCTTATCCTGCAAATCATGGACATGTTTTCTTTATAAGAAGGTGTCAAATTAACCAAAAATATTGGCATAAGTGTATTATTTGACAACTGAAAGTAGAGCGTTGAAAGTGCAATAAAACAAGAAAACTCTTGCAACCTTGAGTAGTCATTGCCCTGCGTGTGATTTGATAATATGTGTCAAATGTCTGACTTCATTTATTTAATATTCGTATTGTTTTCTAATTTACCAATGACTTTGGCCATCCGTCCATCCATCCATCAAACCGTCCATCCATTCATCAATCCATCCATCAAACCATCCGTCCATCCATTCATCAATCCATCCATCAAACCATCCGTCCATCCATTTATCAAATCATCCATCAATCCATCAAACCATCCATCCAGAAAACCATCCGTCCATCCATCAAACCATCCGTCCATCCATCCATTCATCCATCCATCCATCCATCCATCCATCAAACCATCCGTCCATCCATTCATCAGTCCATCTATCCATTCATCAATCCATCCATCCATCCATCCAACCATCCGCCCATCCATTCATCTGTCCGTCCATCAAACCATCCATCCATCCAACCATCCATCCATCAAACTATCCATCCATCAAACTATCCATCCATCCATCCAACCATCCATACATCCGTACATCCGTAACCCAACTCTGAATACAAGGAACTTGTATGAAACCATGTAAATATTGATGCAAATTTTCAAATAAACTAACACTGTGAACGCAACACATAGTCAGTGGCCAAGGTATTTGAGATGCACATTTTCAAGCCAGTATCAAAAAATGATTGAGCGATGTATCGTCATTCTGAGTTAGAGGTAATAAATAAGATAGTCAATGGGCAACTATATTCAGTCCCTCCAGGATTTAGCGATTTTGCCATCGCAGAAATTAACGCAAAATTAAACAAACTCCTCAATAATAGTCACCGCAGTTTCGGGCTAAGATGTGCCATGTGACGTCATCACAACGCGCATTCCGCCTAAGCCCTCTTCAATTCACATGGGTTGAACATGAGTACAGCTAAAAGGTTCATTTACCAACAAACACCACTGCAGAAAACCGTGCAAAGCAATTTTGTGCGATTTCAATTTCAACAAAGCTGTTATCCATAAAAAAGCACAAAAACCAAAAAAATCAACATTTTGAAAAAGCCGCAGCAAAAGACCAAGCATTTTTGGCCGCAACCATCACAATAAAACTCAGACTGTCAATTCTTGTTAGTATAAAACTATTGAAATCATTATATGCAGATGTTTGAGTGTGGATCTTCTGGACAAGTTGAAATGAATTTGTAAATCTTGGTCAAATTTATCAAGGTCCGGTACTTGCGTCCCAGTTGTTCTTTGAACATTACAGTTGCATCCTGTTTGTGGAATCACTATTGGGAATGTATTGAAGGTTGGCTCGGAGTTTCTCAGAGGCTTGCTGAGCTCTGCTTTCTCTCCGTGGTCATATACTGAATGGACTATTCGGGTTTCCTTTGACTATTCGGGTTTCCACGAAGCTGACCACCACCTTGTAGCTATTAAAATAGCCGTTCTGCTTGACAAATGCAGTCACAGTTGGACCTTGATGTGAAGACATGTTTCTCTCATCTACGAGAGAAATAGACCCAGTCAGATGGATCGAGGGATATGGGTTGTAGAATTTATTTTTTATTTTTCACCACCACTCTCTGCAGCACTCTCTTTCCCAGTTACTTTCATCTTTAGTTTTACTACCCGTTGCTATGCTGGTAGAAAGCCACTTATCGGCAATCCAACAAGCTCTTAGCTGCATGGGCAATACTGGAAGTCTCAGCTTGCTATATCTGAGAAAGAGAGAGTGTGTGTCTGTATATGTGTGTATGTGCCAGTGAGTATTAAAGAAGACATCAGTATAAGAGATTGTGTGTATTGTTAGAAAGGGGCAGAAAGGATTCTCACACATCTGCTCAACAGCTGCTCACTCGTCTAATATTTCCTGAGACTTACTAAACGCATCACAGTTTAAACACATAAATCACATCCATATTTTTTTTTAGATGATAAATTTCCCATTGTACATTTTTAAGAACTCCGATCTCCATTTCTGGAGCCAAATGGCTTGTCGTCAGGCCTTGATGGCCGAGGAATGCTCCATTTTCTCAGGGTCATTATTCTGTTAAGACAGATGGCAGCCAGAGCGGTCTGGCGATGCACTTGTACCGATTCCATCCACATGATTTTTGCCAATAAGAGTGGAAATCAAGGATATGTAAAATATATTTGGCTGAGGTGGACAGATTTGACAAATTGCTGAAGCTAAGTGGATACGATGAAAGGTGATGAAAGCAGATTTCTGGATTAAATGTCGTCTCCCTGTGAATGTGGCTGGCGTGCTGGCTGGTGTGCTGATGACTTCAACCGATTGCTTCACTGCTGGATGTTCAACAGTAATGGCAACAATGAAGTCTATTAATGACTGAAGTGTGTAAAAGTGTGCAAGTTGATTTGCTAATAGAGTTCATGGAGAATTGCATCGATCAGGTGAGCAAAGAAATCTTGTCTAAAGTCGTTTATTTTTAATGAATATACAGTTTGGGGCATTTCTACTGAAAGTGCTCAATTATTTTATTGTATTTTTAAGTGTACTTTTTTACTTTTTAAAGTTTTTTTAAGAGTCTTACCACCTTTAAATCTTATATATCTATGTGGAAATATTCACAGATAAAAATCTTATTTTAATGTTTGTTTGTTTTTGTTACTATTTTGCTTGAACTGTCATTCAGTACGTTTACATGGACAACAATATTCCAATATAAACCCGATTAAGGCGATACTCACATTAAGAAACTAGCATGTAAACAGAGATTATTGATGACCTTAATCTGACTAAAGTCATACTTGGAAGTAAACACAAATGGAATGAAGACGTGTGGCATATTCCTATTTTAGTCGCATTATGGACGTGTATTACAGACTTGAACACACCTTAATCACATTATTAACGCCGTGTGGGAGTTTTCACCACATTTTGCGACAGGACACGATCACACACGGCAGTGTTCAACCATTTTACAGCAAACGAGAGCACGGCTGCGTCCCAAACCGCATACTAACCTACTATATAGTAGGAGAAATACATACATCTCAGCTACTATACAGTAGGTAAGTACGCGGTTTGAGACGCAGCCCACGGCTTCAAGCAGTCGTCTATTTGCACGTATAGCATGACAAATAATTATCTGCACTTCGTAAAATTAAAAATAAAAACACCCAAAACTGTATACGGTCCTATATCGAAGACCAACTGTATGTTGATACATGAAATTCTGGAGGGAACTTCGGACAGCGTGGCGCGGCGATGTAATGACGTGTGCTGTTAATCGATCTATGATCTATAGCATGTAAAACAGGAACATAAAAGGAGTATTCTAAAAGTGACTCATGTAAACACCTTAATCAGAATATTGTCTTATTCAGAATAATTATTCTAACCACATGTAATTGATCAGATTGCACATTCACATTACCGCTCTTTATTTAGGATCTTAGTAAATAAACTTTTGAAAAAAATCTCACTAACATGTGTAAAACATTTAGTTGGAAATGTTGGAAATGTACAGATGATGCAAGACAGATGCTCAGCTCCACTGGTAGCTCTGCAGTAGTGACCGGGACACTGTTAGGTCAAATCCCTGAAGTACCAGAGAGCCACTTCTGAAACCTTTAACCCTCGACTGTTAAGCTCCATTCTGGGATTCTAGTACACTTGCACTTTTTTTCTGGACTTGTCCATTGGTACCAAGATTCGAGGGTGATTCAGAGAATCGCTCTCTGATTCATCGGAAGACAGTGGTCTGGGTTTCAATTCATGTGAACTCAGATGCTGACCTCACCATATGTGAAGGAGATGCACTTCTGGGAGCGGGAGTCGTATAACACAATTGGTTCAACTTGACGCTTTACTTTTTATTTCCCAGTTTTAAAATAGTTCTGAAAAGGCATACATGGAGGAGTTCAGACGTTCAGTTTAGATGTTAAGTGACTACATACATACAGCATATGAGTAAAATCCCTTTACTGAAAAGTAAAGTACATTAAAAAAAAAAAATCAATTTTTTAAGCCGTGATGAAGTCCTTCCCTGAATCGATCCCGAGTATAGAATTAAGCCACTTGGGATAAAATCGTCTGCACAGTAAATGAGTGTAAATGACTCTGAGGTCTTTTTCTTTTTCCCTCTACTTCTCGTTCTGTTCAATTTACACTGTTATCTTTAGCTGTCTCTATCGTCCCCTTGCACCTCAGATCCAGTCTCGGATTTTTAGAGCATAATGCAATCCTACTGTCCAATATCGTCCTAGTTTCTCCTCACCTGGGACCAGAGACACCGAGCACAGAGTAATAACTGCTCCAGGACATAGGAATGGTGTGTTGGGTGTAGGGTGCTCCTCTGAGACATTTTAATACTCTGTAAGTGCTTCAGAATATAAAGTAGAGAAAGAAAAAACGTATAGGGTTCTTTTTTTTTTTGTGGGCCATCAAGATTGACAGACTTGTTCTCAAAATGGTAGCTCTTCATAAGGTTCACTTATTTCATGACCGTGGAAAAGAACGGATATAAATGTCAGTGAGGCTTGGACTCAGAGCTCACAGGCTTCTCAGTGACATTTAGGACATTTTCTGAAGGCTTTATTTTAGGTGTCATGGTTACTTTTCAAGTATTAATGCTTCATCTGAAGGCTACCACATTAGGCCACTTTTATAAAGTGAAACAATCTGTCTGAATATATAAAGCTGATTACCGCTTTAGTTTTTTGGCATGAAAACCATTCATTAATTGCCATAGGGCTTTAACAGGTATAGTCATTGGTGTATTTAGTGCATTATAACAGTATTTATTTTGAGGGTATGAAAATCATTCATTCAGCTGATAACTATTGATAACTGTAACACTTTAGCTTGAGGGCATGATAATCATTTATTTATGTGCCATATAGGGTTTGGGATGTTGCATTGGAAGGAGGTTTCACTGTAGTTTTGAATGCAAATGGACCACCAGCCTTCCAGATGAGGAACGTCCAATTCTAGACTGCTACATGAAGCAGATATACCTAGCTGACACTCCTCAAAATACAAGATGGCTGTAACGTGTAGGTGAATGAGGCAGGATGCCAGAATGCAAGTAGTGGTGGATCATAGCCCAGGCAGGAAATATCAACTACGGATAAGCCACAATCATGAGCCAGGCAAACAGGAGGCCACTAAGGAAACAACACAAACGTATGACAAACCATCGCAAAGATACTCCGCGTCAACAGGGTCTTAAATTGGCAAACTAATCAATGACTAACACAAACTAGGTGAACACAATCAGATAACAAACGAACGGCATGACTGTGGAAGAGACTAGAAACTAAAACAAAGGCAAAACATATACAAAAGCAGATTGTGATTGTAAGAAAAAATGACGAGGATGTCAAAGATCTCAATGAAGAATAACTTTATTGCTGCATGGCACACTTCTGGTCTGTCGGAGTCAAAGCGAACCCCGAACGATATCCGCTCAGACATTTTATACTGTGTTTCAAACCAGGTTTTCTGTACATTATAAAATGTAAAATGAAGTTTCACTTTAAATATAAATTAAGGATCGCATTTGATGCGATCGCATTCTGTTCTAACAGTACAGATGTCTTTACAGGCGTGACCCCCAAACGGTGAGGTGATAGGATTATCGAGACAGATGTCTTTCTGAATGCTAATTACGGTCACTTAGCCCTTTGTTCAGGGATGGTCCTCGATGTCTGACTGCCGCTCCCGTGCTATAACTATGAATGTCATTTTAGGTGGTATTCATACACACATTGCTGAGACTTGCTGAGGTAAATAAAATCTCAACTCTTTACAAATGTGCTGTTGATGAAGACCGACTAATATCTTGTAGCATAAGCATTAACATTACACAAAAGACTATTCCTATCTAACCATAATAACACATCTAATGAATAAAGAAATTCTTTTTTTTCATATTAAGACAGAGTCATAAAACTACATGAAACATTCACATCCCCTCCAGCCTTACAGAAATCCTCCTGGATTATTTTTGATTAAAGCTTTATATGATGCGTATGAGGTCCAGTGTAGGTACCCTTTTGAAATATAGTGTTAGCATCAATTCTGTAATGTGATACGATGGATTGAGTCAGTCCTCCACCTCCATCTTTCTTTCTGTCTGTCCCTGATGCCTTGTTGTCTGTTCTCTTTTCCGTCTGTACATCCAGTCTGTACATGATATGTTTATGTCCTTATAGCTCTCAGCTTTAATTATGTGTTTGGGGGGGTGAGGTTTGGAGGAGGGACAGGGCATCTGTTTATCTCTGCCATCTGCGTCATTGTCTCTCCAGCCGACAGACCTGTCTAAACTCAGTTCAATCCTTCCCCCCACCTCTCTCATACAATTCAGCCTTTTCTCTCTGCTCTTACTCATCTCACTCTTCGTCCATTACTGTGTGACCTCTCTAACATTAAAGACTTTCCAGCTACTTTACGCACATCTCCTACTCCTACTCGTTTTCTTTTTTTCTGCTTCTTCCACCGCTTTCATCTCATTTAAAGTTTGGAGATACTGCGTGGAGCTGTCTTTCTTCTCGTGTCCATGTTTTTCAACTCACTCACTCTCGGTGACTGCCGTGTCTGACTCACTTCAGTCCGATTTACAAAGAATAAAAGATAAGCGTGCACTGTGTAATCGTTTAAACGAAGGACATTTGAATCCAGTGTGCAGGTCTTCTCTTTTCTCTTTTCTCTCCCTTGTATAACGATGATTAAATAATATACACTCGTCATGTTTGCTTCCTGTTTTCCTTGCTCTGGCTCCACCCTAGTCACGCCCCCCTTGTGTCATTTATTTAATCTGTCTCTTGATCTGTTGTCATCCCAGCTGTTTATAGGATCAACTCCTGAGTTATAGCAGCTCAAATGAAATTAAAACGAACAGACCTGAATATGCTGCTTTGCTTCGAAACAGTACCCTGTCGTTCTTTCTTTTGTTTTGTCTGTTGATGTACTGTAGAATTCAGAGGCCCCTGGGCGCAATGTCTTGTAGAAACCCCTAACCTCCTAATTATACTTGTAAATAGTTATATGTATATAACCCCTTTAATTATACTTATAAGCAGATACTATTTGCACCTCAGTATTATTGTAAATGAACAGGATGCAGTAATAACATAAAGTGTAAATGACTATATTTATTAAAATTATTCAATGGATGCCACCTTATTGGGACACCTACCCCTAACCGATAAACACTTTATTATTAATCGTTGTCGTGAGGCACTTTATTTCCACTTTTCAAATATTTTCTTCATTTTTATTGAGAATAAATGCTTTTCCGATCTGATATGTGATGTGAAAAGGGAGACGAGGGAGCTACAAAAGCTACTTTCAGACGCCGCATTCTCTACGGCTTACGCCGCCGTAGACGTTAAGTGCTGCGCGTCTTTTTTAATCTTGTGTGTCCCAACCGGACATTGCCCTCCGAAAAGAAAACTAATTTTCTTCCCCTCGCTTGGGCCCCTGTGTCCATAATGCCCATTAGATAATCTGGCCCAGACTGTAGTCCACGTTATTGTTTCCATCTTTCGTGTTGTTATGATGTCGAACAGCTGATTTAGCTGTCAAGTATGACAAAAGGGTTTTATATGGAATTAGATTTGTGCCAAATTTATCGAATATAACTTTTCAAGAAACAACAAATATACATGAGAAAACCTGAAGAAAACGCTATGCAGCTGAAAACAGCTAACTCGGTGTCAAAAATGCATTCTTTAACAGTTTTCTAAGCTTCTCGTGGTTTATGAATGCGCTGCCAGAGTTTCCCGTTTATGTTTTCGAACTTTTTGCTCTCTCGTTGTGTTCAACGATATCATATTGCATGCGCTGTGCAGACTGGAGGAGGTCAGGAGCATGACACTCATTTAGAAAGGTGGAGGTTTTTTCTCCACGTAGAGGATTTCTTCTGCACAACACCATGTTCTGACCATTACAGCTTTTGTGATGAAGAATCCTGTGATTCTGTGAGTGTGTGTGTGTGTGTGTGTGTGTGTGTGTGTGTGTGTGTGTGTGTGTGTGTGTGTGCTCAGAAGCAGTAACATGTTTATATAGTTCATGCAGAAGGTTCAGTTATGTATGAGCTGTATGTATCAGGGTCATGTTGTTCTTTAAAGAACCTCTTATTTTACACTTATTTTACACTGGGGTTAACAGCAAATGTGGTGTAGGGCATTTAATAAAATCCTAGACGCACACACACACACACACACATACACACACTTATCTAATGGCTTAGCAGTAGAGCTCCCATAGGGGGCCATGATATTGAACCTCCATTACTTTAAGTGCTCTCTCTCTCTTTCTCTCTCTCTCTCACTCTCTCTCTCTCTGTCCATCCTACGTAGTTAATAAATATCCTGCTGATGTCTGATCTGATTCCAAATCAATGGGCACAGAGATGGAAACTCTTCCAAAAATGTTCTTTTCACAAAAAAAAATAATAATAATAAGCACACGTGTCACTGACAAGCCCTAAAGCAGTGCAGTCGTTTCCACTGGTTTGAAATGCAGTGTCAAAAGGCAGTCAACATTTGAATAGAAATGTGCTTGTTTCAGGACAGAGCATCAAAATAGTTATAGTTATAAATACTCCAAACAACATATGTATACATATACCAGTCCATCCAGGATTTTGTGACCGCAGAGATTAACGCCAAATTAAGCAAACTACGAAATATTCAGGGGAGCCTGCAATTTTTTTTTTTAATGACAGCGGATTTTCCACAGATTTGGGCCAAAATGCACTGTGTGACATCACCACAACACGCATTCAGTCAAAGCCTTTTTCGATTCACACGTGTCGGACATGAGTACAGCTAAAAGGTCTCGTTTTTGCCAGTTTTCTTTTTTAGCTGCTTGAATAACAAGAAAACTCTGAAATCCTGTACAGACTGATATATCGCAATATGCAATGTACTAAATACCACAAAAAGGGTCAAGTGAACAATGTCCTTATGACCACTGATGAGAAAGCACATTCGCTCGGTCATCATTTAGAAAGAATTATCTGTAAAAGAACGTTCTCTAATCCACTAGTGTTGACATTTTTCTTTTCTTTTATCTTTTCAGTGATTCGACTCATTTGATTCTGTTGAGTTAAATGATTTGTTCAGATTCGCATTAACATTACTTATGATTTATTCGTGCTGTACTTCCTGATTTCTTAATGTCAGCTAGCACAGTAGGTAATAACATTAGATAAGTAAACCCTTGTAAAAAAGCTCATTTTGACTTTGAACACCGAATGAGAGAGAAGTGAATCGTTAATATGAATGAATGATTCACTGACCCAAGATGGTTCAAACGGGGCTACTGCATATGCGCAACTACAAATACGACTTTCAAAAAAATGATGTAAACGTATGTAAAATGTATGTGTAGTCATCTTAAGGGCCATCAGCAGCAACTAAAAGCGACTAAATGAAAGGAACGGCTCGGTTTTTGGCAGTGACTGATACCGATTCGTTCGCCTTAAAGAATCGTTTGCGAATGAATCAAATCTACACTGCAGAACAAATGAGATCTTAGCAGGTGAACGTATCTTGTCTATAGTCGGATTTATCTATTGTTTAATCTTATATTATTTTTAAGCGTTCGTTTCAAGCTTTGAATAGTCTTGTTCTATCGGCAGATCGTATCTGTTTATAGAAAGAAGCAAAACTAATCTGCCAACAGATTGAGAAAATTTCAAGCTTGAGATGAATAGAATCAGGCAGATTAATCTCGTATTTGATTCATAATACTCGCATAATAAGATATATCGGATAATTTACATATTCGGATAATCGGTTATATTTACATTCGATTCCCTCAATAAAATCAATTTCATATGTTCATATGTAAGTGCATGTGCGATATTTAGGAGGTTTACCTGAGAAAAACAGATGATTTACATTTTAAAAAAAAAACTTTTCCCAGTGTTTCAGTGGCCAAAACAAAATAAAAAACAGTGAAAGCCTTCCAGAAAACCCACCAAGTATTGATACTTAGCAATTCGATTAGCTTTCATTAAACAGTGCGGTTAGTAAGGTTAGCCTGGCATTTTACATGGGGTTTGATTTGCTTGGAGATTTTGGCTGCCGTAGAGCATTTCGAAACCAAAATGTTCTGCCGGATTGGAAGCTGATTTGGGAGTGTAAATTGTTATTAAAGTATGAAACGCAGTAATTATCCCGTAGCTCTGATCACAAGCCCGTATTAGATTGTTGTCACTGACGACCGAGTTGATTATGTTGTTTTGAAATGTGTGCAGCGGATCTGGGCTGCTTTTGGGCTTTTCTTTTTTTTCCAGGCCAAATGTGCAATTTGTGCACAATGAGAAATGCACAGAGGGATTTTGGAAAAATAAAAGACATTTTACAAATTAAAGGCAATTTACAGAAGCCGTAAAACGTCAAGCCTTCAGAAATGCGGCCAGTTGTGTTATCTCTTCATTTGCACTCTCCAGGCTGATAAACCATCCTGGCCTGCATCTCCTCACAGACGCTCCAGATCCGGGTCTGTAAGACCTCTGTGGTGTCATATGTTGACCTTTGAGCCTCCCCCTGGGTGCCAACATGAGCTATTGGCTCAGAGCTCCAACATATGTTAGCTTTTAGTGTCCAGTCCTTCGGCTTAGAAGCTCTCGCTTTGTGGACGTTTGAAAGTCTTGAAGAGTCGATTCAAAAATATTATTAGCGTAGCGTGTTTTTCATTTCGCAGGAAAGATCTTGGAGGAAGGGCGGCCTTCTAAAGTTTCCGAAAGCATGCCTAAGTCAAGCGCTGTCTCTCTTTATCAGTTACGATCGCGAGCCGTAAGCAATGTTCTAGCTCAGAGTTCAGAGCGAAACCAGAAATAATTACCCCTGATCAAACAGCTCTTGCTTTCCATGGCATACCACAGGTGCTGTTGAATTCTTCATTGTGATTGATCAGACGATGCTGGTTAATTATCTATAACAGCACCACATAACTGAAGGCTGGAAGGAGTCTCCAGCCTCTATCTTTGTAAATATCAGAGGTAAAGCTATAACTGTACGTTTTCCATCTTATGTCTTATATTACATTAGCGTATACTGTATATAATATCATTTTAGGCATTACATTAGCAGAATGCTTGTTGGTTGTGTGTAGCTAGATTTCCAGCGTCTAATTACTTAAATTAAACTGGATTCATGCTGAATGAACTTACCACCAAAAACAGTACAAACATCTGCACGATCATTTTTGCATCGTTGGCACTTTCCCTTTGAAACTATTCAAAACCAGATGCTGGATATGAAATGAAGTGAAAATCACAACCAGTGCACTCGAGCACAGAGCCAATACTGCAGTATCTCTCTCTCGCTCGAACAGATTAATATAGAAGCATTTGAGATACCGATTAAAAGAATACTTTTCAATTCATTAATAAGAGAACGAGCGTATATCATCTCAACGATTCCGTGTGCTTCTTCATGGACACGTGCCTCAAAACCTCTTTTCACGGATGGAAAAGATTCATTTGAAATGAAAAAAAAAAAAAAGCTATTTCTGGTTAAAAGCCAACACAAATCTCCGATTCCCTACGGAATCTCCGGGCCTTTTTCATACCATCGTTTTTTTCGGAGCGGCCGTTTTTCTTCTCTCTGTCTGGTCTACTGGAGTCCGAGGGATCAGTTTTTACGCGGTGCTACCACTTCTCAGATATCTCCATAACCCAATCCTGCTTATTGCACGTTCTAACTATTGACCCTCTGCACCCTCTGCGGCTCGGTGTGTGTGCAATGAGGACATCCTGTAGCCATGACATGTTTTCCTAAACCCATGTTCCCCACCCTGTCTTGACTCCCTCACTCAGGTTTCACTCGGGAGAGGGAATCTGAGCACGGCCCTGGAGTCAAGCGTCACTCGCCCTCCCTGCCTCTCTGCGCTTATTAGATTAGTCGCCAGCTGAGGCCAACATGCAGCACTTCCTGTGACAAACGCTCCCTTCCTGTGAGGAGACCTTTTGCACAGAATCGGGCCTCTCGTTATTTTCCTCAGCGCCTAATTTTTTTCAGCCGTGTATGAATATGAAACGGTGCTCGCCAACATTCGGCCCTTGATGTTTAACGCATGAGAAATTCCTAAAGTGAATGTGTCGCTAAGGGTGCAACTTTTATAATCTGCCACGTTTGTTCTAGCTCGCCTTTGTCCTTCATCCATGCTTTTCTTGGAATCCATTGTCACTTGTGCTTGCCAAAAATTTGAACAAACGCTGTTTTACTGCTCCTTACCCACATCTGGTTTGTTTTCCTATCATTTGGCTGTCGGTCTCTATCTGGACAGCACACGAGAGCTCAACTGTGTTCTGTTCTACTATTCAGAAGTATCGAACCCAAACATCCTTGCAGATACGTCACCTGGTCATGCTTCTCAGCGAATGTTGGTCTTGCTTTTACTAAGTGCAGGTTTGTCTTTGGGTCATTTGTCCCCATTATGTCCACACATACATTATTGTTTCTACAGTAACATCTCATTCACAGGGACTTGTTTATAATTATAATTAATCAATTTGTATAGCGCTTTTTCCAATGGACATTGTCTCAAAGCAGCTTTACAGAAATATCATTTTTACATTTACATTTACAAGCGACTTACAAATGAGAGCACACTCACACACCAATGGTAGCAGAGCTGCCATGCAAGGTGCTAGCTTGCCATCGGGGGCAACTTAGGGTTCAGTGTCTTGCCCAAGGACACTTCGGCATGGGATCACCCGGGCCGGGATTCGAACCACCAACCCTACGATTAGTGGATTAGTGGACAACCCGCTCTACCGACTGAGCCACAGCCGAACTCTCCACATAATCTAACAATAAATGGAAATTTTATTTATTTTTTTTAACTCATGATAAAACGTACATAACCATAATATTGATACGGTGAAGTTTTCTGTACGGAGACATTTCTTTAGCATTTATGGAAGGAGTCTCCGTCATCAGTGCTTTGTCGTCACAGTTTGTAGCTGCAATAAAAAATGTCATAACAGGAACTAGCTTGTTATGCAGGATGTTCCACAACATGGAACTAAAAATGTTTACAAAAAAATGTATTTTATTTTTTTTTTTATTCTAATTGACAAAAAAACATGGCATTGCTGGCAAATTGCTGGGGTGTAAGCGGAATAAAGTGGAATATACGTTCACGTGTACTGTACAACGACAAAGCGACCGGAGACCATTCATTTTCAATGAGAGCTGGCGACTTCCGATGACATGAGCGAAAGCAAACGTTGAAAACTACATGGAGTTTTACGTGGCAAACACAGACCGGAAGAGTGAAACGTCCCAGTATAGTAAATATAAGCACTCCTGGAAGGCCACTCGACCAATCAGATTTGTGGACTGGAACTAACCTTTGTATAATAAACAAATTTCTTGCATATAAACTTAATTTTCACAGAATAGGCATGTACTATACATGCGATTAAAATATTTGTAAACAAAAGTATTTGTAAACAAAAGTACTATATTGTAATGGCGATTGGGGGAAAACATGCGTATCGATTTTTTTCTTTATTACATGTGTGTAATAAACTACACACAGACATTTTCAAATGTATTTTCAAATGCAAAAATCTATGCGTTGATATAATGCACAGTGACACTCATCTGGTTCTGGTAGATTTTCGAGCAGATGCTGGCACCAGAGCTGTTCTACGGCTAGAAATTCTTGGCAGCACCAAAGACAATTCTTTGTGAACGCCTTCCAAATGCCTGATTGACTCGCCAGGGAGGAAACGAGGACGTAGTAGAGTGTCAACCGACTCGTTTCTATCCGGCAGGGTTCAAAAACAGTGACGACTGTTACAGGATGTTTAATACATGTTTAATGACAAATGATATCCTTTTCATAGTTTTCCATTATATTTTCAGCTAAGTAGTGGATCCAAGGTAGTTAGATACTAGCTATTGTAACGAAATGAGGTATGGGACGTGTGCAATCGGAGTTGAGAGCTTTATTGAGGGGGGTATATAATCCTAGAGCAGGTAAGGCAAGGCTTGGTAAACAATAGAGACCATGGCAACTGAGTGTATTACTTCGCAACGACATATAGTGACTGAACAGTCTCTTCTGTAGTGTGGTGTGATTAGTCCTCAGGAGAAGGTGACGTGTCTGTGTGTAGTTTTGGGAGTTGTAGTCGTTGGCCATGTTTGTAGTTTGCGTTTCCTTCTGGAGTCGCTAGTTTGTCGTGACATGACAGCTATCAAACTGGAGCTGCTATAATCTTATAGCCTAATGTTAAGCTCTCACAAACAGCACAAAAAAATAAGAAGAAACATAATCATAGCAATATTGAAGTCAAATAATAGATTAAACCATGAGGTAGTGCAGACCACCAGTGTGGAAAATGTTAGCATTAGCTTTACCATATAACACTGACATTACCTTTATCAACTGATCCCCTTTCCTACAAAATATATTTCTGTCTTTTCAGAATTATATTTTATGTGTCTGCATTTTATCAGTTGCAGTGTTTATTTTTTTTTTTTTTAGTTTATTTTGATATATTTATCTCTGAGTTACGTAGATATGTATTATTTATCCAAACATTTTAACATATTTTATCCAATTGTCTAAATATTCGTAGACATCAAACGCTCTGTCTCATCCATTATCCATTTTGAAGGGGCAGACTGAACTCATGGTTTCCCTAACACCCCTCATCAGCAGTAAATACAGTCCATTCAGCAGCAGTGTGATGTCCTTATTGAGCTGAAAACACATACCAGATCCTCTGGGTCCTGCACCTTAGATCAGGCTGAGACAGCTCAGAGACACGAGCATACACATATAGCCGGCTCGCTCATCAACAATTCAGCTTCATTCTTACAGTCTAGTGCAGAATAAAAACATTACTAATAGTGTGATGGAACTGAAAAAGAGCATTTACAACAACAACCTTAAGCATTTTCATTATATATCACCCATCAACAGCTCAAAAATACTTCACAAGAATGGGGGGGACACTGACACAGTTATCATTTATCTTTAGAGAAGGCGTGGCCAGTGTCTCTTTTAGCACCAGAGAAGGGGGCGTGGCCCCTGTGTCAGTACCAGTGAAGGAGGAATGGTCCTACTTAAAGGAGGAATTTGTAACCTTCAGTACCTAAGAAGGAGGCGTGGCCCCTGTGTGAGTATTAGTGAGGGAGGCATGGTCTCTGTGCCTGTTAGTCCCAGTAAAGGAGGTTTGTCCTCTGTGTCAGCAAAGTGTATGAATTATCTTGAAATGAGAGGTGCACACACCCAGTTATAATGCAAGATGTTATTTAAAGCTGCTTTAATATGACTGTCACAGTTTTTGAGTTACCGAGCAAAGAGCAATACCTTTTGATTGCTCGGCTATAATCTCGCTGTATTTTGCTGTGTATTTGGCTCAGCAATTACTGTGGAGCAACCAAAGCATTTTTGCTGGCTAGTGTAGAAAATGAAACTACCGCACCTGCTCCCTTCCGACGATGTGTTTTATTGCACAATACGTTTTCAATAACCCGATATGTGTCCTTTTGTTTACTGTTTAATCTGTGCATTTTGTTGTTCAGTATGTCAAAAAACCTTTAAGCATGAGCAGAATGGTTGGCATGCTAGCTAAAACAGCGTAATAACAGAACAACACAAGGTCAATGTGTCAAATGCCTCAGAGGACTTGCTCTTGAGTTCAATAATACAGAGAATTCCCGTTTACTGCAAAACATTCTATCTCAGTAAGTAAATGTATCTTGAATAGAGAGGGGTTGGGGGATAGCTTTTTTTTTATTATGAGATTGGAATATCATAAATATAAGACCACTAAACTTATTTCTAGACATATTTATTAATGTTATGCTTGAAATTATATTATTCCATTGGCAGATCACTTTGCTTCTTTCTAGAAATAAATGCTAATAAAGATAAATACTAGTTGAATTTGCCTAAATTGAAGATATTTTTACAGTGTTTAGTTACTAGGCACTAGCCATTATGAGTTTTCTAGCTAAACATATTTTAGAAAATGATGATAAATTGGTATAAAAACAAATTCTTTACCCGTTTAGCAAGAAAAAGACTGAAACTCCTCAATCCTCTTTGTTTGCATTGTTTACTCTCTCACACTCTTACTTTTCCTCTTACCTTATTGGTTGCTGGCTCCTGCCCATCACCTTGTCCCTGGACGTCTTTCAGGCCTAAAGTTTATATATAGTTTGATGTATCTGAGCTGGTGTATGGTGTATGAGTAAACATTTCACAACACTGACTGTGTATTAGTGCTACAAGATTGTCCGTGCATTTCACAGTATCTCAGGAAGATCGTATTATAGAGTGAATCAATAATCACATGTTTCTCATTTTCATTCAGATATGATGCACACTGTAGCTTTAATTAAGGTGAAGCCAGTCGTAATTAAAACGAGAGCCGACGCTGAAATGTTTTGAGCAGCGTCACACGGGCCAACACAATGAGAAGGCCTTTCAGAGACAAAAATGCTGACCCTCGTTGTGTCTTGTAACAGGGAGTGTAATTTTGAAGCGTTTGCATTGCATTAATTAAAGCTGCAGTACTGAACTTTTGCCTCTTTATCGCCACCTCTGTTTGAAACATGGAACTGCATGTTACTTGTGGATTTTTTTGTTGTCGTTTTTTTATGTGGGTTGAGCTTCGGGTCCATTGCGCAGATCTGATGGTTTGAGGTATTCCTATATGTCATATATTACTTGAAAAAGGAAGTGGATATGGATACGGTTTTCTTGGAGTAGAGGTGAATTGCTTTCTCTCATAGCTAGCAGAAAATACGTGCAATTTACCACACTGACAATAGTGAAACAAAACAAAAAAACAACAACAAAAGAAACTGGATACCTATCTGATACCTACCCTTTTCGACTCATAGTAGCCGGCTCTTCTTCTTTCTGTTTATGGCACAGTGATGTCAAAGGCCGCACAAATGACGTCAAACTGACGTTTCCCGCGAAATCCGTCCCATCAGTTCAAATAATAAATCATTATTTTAAGCTTACTGTTGCGAATCGGGGTACATGCTTGCTCGATAATTAATTTTTGTTCATTTTTAACCAAAAAATGTTTGATACTGCAGCTTTAAAGCTAGAATCAAATGAACAGCTGATCATTTCCTGAAAGCCAGCAGCTTTTTCTTTGGCTATTTATGATCATTCCTGTATGTTTATATGAAAGGAAACCACTGTTGTCTTTTCAGATTAAACTTTCTCTTCCTGTTTCAAATGAGCCAGCCCATTAAAATACAGGCACCCTTAGTAGTGCATCAGAAAAGCTGACGGTAAAGCCGAGACCTCCCATTTTATATTGTAGGTAGCCTGGATTAAGAGCGCTGTTAAAACATAAAACGGAGGATTATTGACAGAACAAGTACAACAGAAGTTCACTGTTATCATCTATTATCAACCAAGCACAGAAATGGCGAGTTCTTACCGAGCTGCACTCATTCACTGTATTATTCATCTGTATATTCAAAATGAGAAGCTCCTGAAGATCCACATCACCTGTTTTGAGATCAGGTGAATTTAAATAAAGTCTCTTTATTGAAGCTTATCAAAAAAATGTAGTCGGAGCGTATCGATAGAGCTGTAGGTAAATCCATAATCACGGTTTGGGTAATGTTCGAGAAAACGGTTACAGCATGACTAGGATCAGGGAAAGCAACGCAAACAAAGGAACTAGAAACTGAGTGATTATGAGACAATGAACTTGGGAAATTAGATGATTCCCAATTTAGGCAATATTTGGTACCACTTCCTATGCATTTATAATGTATTATATATAATAGCATACACGGTTACATGGTTAGCATACACCCAAAGCGAGAGCTGTGTCCGGATTCTTGGCAAAAGGTCGGACTTGTTCCAGGTGGGGGTTGGTCTTCGCCAGGGCTGCGC
>JAFFST010054238.1:353667-378039 GCA_022414735.1 Noturus placidus
TATATATATATATATATATATATATATATATATAATGTGTATATGGACATACATGTGTATAGACATATCTGCATATTTTTTGTCTTTATTTCAGAAACGGTGACAATGCATCAGATGATCTCGATAGTGGTGTGCTTCATCTTCATCATCATCGTCACTGTCACGGTCTTCATCTACAGGTCAGTTAAACACTGTTTGCAGCTTCTAATATTGTTTCTCCACTTTGACCCCTCATTTATCCTCATTATCACTCCCTTGTCTTTCTCTCTGTGTTGCTTTGTTCCTGTAATTGTTCATTTTTCCAACACATTGTCATCTAAACCATTTAAACACCTGTAGTCTTCTCTCTCGTGTCCCATAATTCTAAAAAAAAAATGTTCTTTTCTTTTTTTACCTCCTTCCTCTTCCATTTCCTTCTCCATATTGTTGAATCCCAGAGGTTATTTTCAGACTGAGGAACAAGAGTGTGCTAGAGAAAATAGACTTGTCTTCAAAAAAAAAGCATGCATCGTTACGGACATAATACATTTGTACTTTATTTCCACAGTCTAAATATAATGTTTTCTAATGTGAAATATTAGATACATAAAAATGTAATTATATAATTAGGCAGAAATTGGCTCCTAACTCCGACCTTTGTGAAGTAAATCAGCTGCCATTGGGAACTTTGCTGATTTAGCCGATATACTGTAGGAAAATATCTATCAATAGACATTTTTCAATGGTTGTATGAAATGTATCGCCATATCGCACAGCCCTATCCAGGAGAAATAAAATATTAATAGAAAAAAATAAAATTAAATCAAAGAATTGTAGCACAACGAAATGTGAAGTAACGTAATGTATGTCACATGATAATAACATTAACCACCCAAGTTACCATAACAGCAACACAATTTGCACACGTTTGCACTGATATTTATGTCTGTTTGTTTTTCTTTTTTTCCTCAAAAGAGTGTATTTGCATGAAAATAATATTTCCTATATTGTAATTAAGCAATATCACATGATCAAGAGTGTGATTATACTGAATATCAAGTATTGTACATTGTCCCAGCCATGCCGAAATTCAATATCACCGTATAACTGCAAGTGCAGTATTGCTTAGAAAATAGAAAGCAGTTCTATAAACAAGAAATTAATATAGAGTAACTGACATTTTGGACAAGATATGGCCAAATGCTCTGCTAGCAGAAATAAATCCAGAAGAAGCCACGCTCAACTTTATAGAATATCGGCTAGCTCATGTTGATTTCTGTTAAATATGCTTCTGGTCAAATTGCCGTTCTGATGAGCTTTCATATTTTAAGCCAAGAGTTATATTCCTGAACAGTATCATTTGATGTGTCAGCTGATGATGTCACTAACAATACTGTTGTAACTGTTTCGAACTAGGAAGTGGCATTTTTTTTCTTGACGAACACAGACGAGCGAAACGTCCCAGTGCGGATATAGTAAATATAAGCAGGCTTAGAACGCCAGTCATCCAATCCAATTAGTGGACCATAACTAACTGTTGTATAATAGAGCATTTGAGCCGTCTGAGTGTATGATCGTTGTAGATGCTTGTCTGAAATTAAGTGTTTCAATTAAAAATTGCTAGTGGTAAAACTTAGTAGTTATAAAAATGTTTTCAGCATGAGTGTCAGAAAAGAATGGTGCTATTGTGTCACTTCTAATATAAAGCTGTGACTTATTTCGAAATGTTCTCCATCTTTTGTAAGCTTGTAAATCTCCTCTAGAAAGTGACGATTGGTTTTCGTTGCTTATTTCTCTTTTGCGTCTTTGTGTATTTATCCTTCAGTACTAAGTATTCGTATTGTTAGGAGTGTTTTCAATGAAGGTCACACTTATGATGAACTATGAGCACATTCATATCATGGTATAATGCATTCTTAAGGTATGAAACTCATTGTAAATATTTATGAAAATACATGTTAACATGATGTATTATACGTAGTGTTTATAACATGGTAGATCACCAATACCAGAGAAACCAAGCAGCATTGTATAGTGCGTGATTTTTTTTTGTTGTTGTTGTTTTTTTTCAATTAATTATACCAGAGATCATTCAATCATTCTGAAGAACTTTACCGAGAACTTTATCAGGTTTAGTCTTCAATATTTCTATGATTAAACACAAAGCAGTAATAAACTAAGGCGTATATAATGTTATATAAACATTATATACATGTTATATAAGTGAATATAATGTTATATAAACACTGTTTCTGCAATATTAAGAATTTCTTTGTTAGCCATTTATAAATGCATTATAAATATTACTATAAACGTCATGCTCTTCAACTCTTTTTAAACTAGTGCTGTGTTGAAGGTGTGCCTTTGATTCGACATGAACCGCGTTACAGATATTCAACAGTATCGATGCAGACATACGCCGTTCCTGCGTATCAATCATTTCCGTCCTTTAAATTTAGAAGTATACAGCATTTCTTCCATAAATAGTAAGCAGGCAGACTGGCTGCTTCATTCCATTAACCTCGGACATGTGCATCATTACTGTGCGTGCACACACACGCGCACACACACACACACACACATTCAGAGATAATGGCCCAGCTTTAAAAGTGAAATTTAATAGACTGGTGAAATAGTTGCAAGATATTTCATAACTATTTCATAACTAAAGTCAATTCATAGGACTTGTCAGACAAAATGCCACTTTGACTCAAGCTTTATGTGAATTCTGCAAGGATTGTGAAATAAAAACAGCCCACTTAGCATGGACGTAAGGAATCAAACACACCAGGGATTTTGTTGATGGAAGATAATCTGAAGACTTTACTGAGGCAGAAAACTTACTGACTGACACTGGAGACTCCTTCCATTAAATAAATTTCTCCTTATAGAAAACATCACCATATCAACAATTTAAAAATGTTCTCTGTTAAATAACAACACGCCTTTTTGTTTTTAATCTTAGATTATGTAGCTATGACCAATCAGATTTGAGAATTCAAAATCCCTGAGGTATAAATCAAATTATTAGTTAAGCTGACAATTACAATGACAAAATGTAATCAATGTCATATGGCCTTGATCACTTGTTAGTCTTTCTCTACAAAATGTTTTTTTATCTGCAACCTACATTTTTCTCTCTACACCGAGTCTCCGACATTACATTGATCTTTCCTTTCTTCAGCTAATAAGCCTTCACATATACAAGTCTATTGATTAAAAAAAATAAAATACTTTCATTAGAGATATATCCAAGTACACACCAGTCAATCTCCATGTTAATGATGTTTTATATAGACTTTCATAAATGTCAGTAGTGTTTACAATGAATGCTACTGCTAAAATGTCTACACGCTCATTCTCTCATTGATAAAAAGATACATCATTGATTGTAGTATTACTGACTCACTAAAACGTACTTCGGAACACCACACAAGGAGCCGGTTGTAGCTGTTAGTGAACAGTATCCATGTTTGTTTTTACTGTGCACTTTATTTTGTTTCCACTCATAAACCTTTGCTAGCATCTCTGAGGAGAATTCAAACCTAGCTTAGCAAGAGCAACAGTAAATAAGATAAGATAATTAACCAATTAGGAAATTGTAGCATAAACTACAAAAAAAAAAAATACCTCATACTTTCGACATTCCCAGAATCTCAATTCTGATATACTATCATGTGTAAGTATATTTAAAAAAGGAGTGTTTTTAGTGTACTTTTTTACATGCTAGCATTTGTAAGTATACCTGAAGAGAGGTACACAAGTTGCCTAGTATTCTGTATTCCAGCTATTATTTTAGTCGTAGTTGAATCAGGGCTGAGCCCAGATTCTTCAATATCAGAAAACCTTTTAAAATGTACTTCTAAATAGACTGTTTACATATATATGTGAGGGCTAATTGCTTTAAAAATGTGAAAATTGGATTCGTCATAAAACTTTGCCCTGGAGTGTTATGACTGTTTGCAGGACAACCAGACCGATAAAATGTCCAACTTTTTGGCTGTCATTTATTAAAATAATTTTAAAATAATACATTCTCAGATGGTGATGTTTGGAATGCAATGTAGTCTAAGTTTAATAAATAAATATGTTTATTATATAAATAATTACTTTAAGTTAATGCAGCAATAAATATATGAATGGGTCGATAAATAAATAAATAATATTGAACTCATTATTGTTAAATATTATTTCATAATGCTTAATTTCACAATAACATTGCAACACTTCCGTTTCTATTGATATTTGTAATAACAGGTTACAGACACTTTTATTATACAATGACACATTAAAAAATGACATTTATTGAACAATTACACATTTATTATGTAATGAGATTTCTTTCGTAATGACAATTTTATTACATAATGACATTTATTTCATAGTGTCAGTTTTTCCCGAAGTGCAGTGTTAAAGCGTTTGCTTTTTGTCTGGGAAATTGTGTGGTCAAATCCTTGCTCTTTGTTTTGACTCCTTTAATCAGAACAATCTCATGTTGGTTCATTCAAAGTCTTAGGAGAAATTTAAGTAAGTCGTTACCTACAGTAAATGAAACACAGTCAAGAACCACCATTAAACCTCCTGAGCTTTTCAATAAAGAACTTCTCCCCTGAGTGATGAGGAGTGGAAGCATTCTCGCTAAATACAAAGATAACTTTGTAGCTTTCATATTTTGGGAAATGTGATGTCTGGCATCTGAAATGGAGGGCTTTTTGCTACCGAGTTTGACTGAAGGCTCTTCGAGGAAGTTAGATTTTTCTTTTCTTTAAATAGAGTCAGTATGAACTCAAAATATCCGAATGCCCCAATACTTTGAGAACATTAGGTCCGTTAGGTCCATTCGCACCATGTTCTTTTTTTATCTTCCAACTCTACACGCTTATTCCTGTGTCTCATTGTCTTTTATGGTTCTCCCTGTCCTTTACATTCACTCGCTCTGTCTCGCTCACCCACACGTTCTGTCCTTCAGAAAGGTGAAGTTGGAGAATGAATTAGCAGCACAGCTGTGGAGAGTGTTCTGGGAGGACATTCAGATTAATAACCTGGAGAAAACTCTGCGTAGGACATGCAGCAGATTGACACTATCAATGGTGAGGACACACACGCACATCGACAGAGTGACATTTAATGGGAATTTATATATTTCTTATACAACTTTTATTCTTTTGTGCTTGGCTTTACTGAGCTTCTTTTCAGTGAAAGCTAATAAATTGAAATAGATATATTTTTTTAAATATTGGTGTATTAGCTATAAATATGGATCAAAAAGGTGATTTAAGTGAGTCCATGTACATTGTGTTTCTACATTTCTTTTTTGTTACAAAAATATGGGAAAACGTAGAAACAGGGTTTTTTTATTATTATTATTATTATTATTATAATTATTATTTAAATTGTTTTTCCTTACCACACTATAATGTGTTCCATAATGTAAGAAAAAAAAAATTCAATAAATTTACAGCTTTTTTTAAATATAAATATCGATGCATATTTTATCGTTTCTACTTCTTTCACCATGTTAGGTCTAGAAATCAAATATTGATTTATCTCAATTTTTTTTTTTTTAAAACCTCCCACTGCCGTTCATCTCAGTGAGAACAGAGTCGACTTGGGAGTACAAGTCAGTGTTATACAGGCTCTTACCTGGTTAAGATGTTTATAATGATAAATAATGATAAATGATAATAATATAATGATGAAAATTTAATTCACATATTCAGAAATTAATATAATATAATATTAATATATGATAATTATAATGATTTTTTTTTTATCTCATCCACCTTTACTGCTGTCACCTTCTTCCTATTTAAAATTTTAAAAAAGCAATTAGTGGCGATCTTTTTAATAAATAAATAATTAAGTAAATAAAAGCATTTTTTGGCATTTTTAGGAATCAAACATTAACAAAGATGATGAAAACAAATATACACATAGGTGTACTCGTTAAGTGAGTGAGAATCAGATGCAAGTGGTCATGTGATCATGATGATGATGATGATGATGATGATAATGGTGCAGTGTCTGCTGGGAACTGTAGTCCAGAATCCTTTTCAGTATATCCATGACAGGAATCTTTAGTCTAATCTTCTTGTGAGTAATGCTTGCAGTAATTCCTGACACACAGCCAGGTTATTCCTTAAAATTTTTATTCAATAAATTAATCTGAGATGATTAAACACAAGCAAAGGAGAAGCACAAGCAGGTTTTGTAATATGTATTGTCTTGAAGCAACAACAACAAAAACTGTTTAGTAAAATCACAATTGTACATATATTTTCTTTTCTTTTCAAAACGACAAAGAAAGAATACACTGTACACCCATCTCACTGTCTCACTTGCCATATGGAGGATTTCCAAGCATGTTCACTATGTGTCAGTACACATACTATATCGTCAGAATTTTGCATTATTACGTTCCTGTAAGTTACGTGGCTGTACATTTAAAAAAAAATCAAGGGATGATCAGTGCTAAGTAGTGAATAAGGGTTAGACTATGTGCCAGAAATCCTTAGTGTGTGATCTGTTGCTCAATTTCCTCCCTACAGAGAGGCTCCAATTATGGCTCACTGCTGACCATGGAGGGAAATGTTCAGATTTATGCCAAGACCTGTTACTACAAGGTACGAGAGCTTTTTGGGTTTTTTATAGGAAAGATGATGGAATGCGCAAGGGTTCAAACTAGGTTACGATAACCATGAAAAATTCCAACATGACAGCTTTTCAGTACCTCATGCTACGAGTCCATGTGCCCATCTTCATTTGTTACAGTCATAAAAAGGTTATGACAATATAGTAAAAGTATAGTTCAGGGAATATTATGTACGTGTTTCAACTGAGAGAAAACTTCATATGGTTTGGTTTTTTTTCTCTCTGCAGGGAAACATAACAGCCATTAAGTATATAAACAAGAAGCGCATCGAGCTTACCAGGACGGTGCTGTTTGAACTCAAACATGTAAGTGTACCTTTACTGCCCCCCTCTGCTGAGGGACTTTTGGCATAAATTATTATATGTGACATTCTGCGAGAGGATGGAGGTCTGGGACACAGAGTCGTGCTGAGGAGGAATTGATCTTCTCTCCTGTACTCACAGATGCGTGATGTTCAGAATGAACACCTGACGAGATTTATTGGCGCTTGCATAGATGCCCCAAACATCTGTATCCTTACTGAGTACTGCCCAAGGGGCAGCTTACAGGTCAGGATACACACCGTTTATCTATACACACACACACACACACACACACACACACACACACCAGTACAAATATACATCATAAGACTAGTTCCTGTAAAACATATCTGATTACAGAACTTGTGGGAGAGGAAATGAAGTGAAATGCCTGTGTGTGTGTGTGTGTGTGTGTGTGTGTGTGTGTGTGTGTGTGTGTGTGTGTGTGTGTGTGTATACCCCACAGGACCTCATGGAGCTTGAGAGTATTACACTGGACTGGATGTTCCGGTATTCTCTGATCAATGACATTGTCAAAGTGAGTTCATTACACTATAAAACTTTTAAAGCTGTTAAATCTGGTTTGTGTTATTATCTATCGTTGATCTTAAAGCGGTTATTTTGAGAACGAGCAACCTCCAGGGAGGGAAATGAAATGCTATGCATCATGATGTCTCACTCAGTACGTTTACATGGACAATAATAATCCGATTTTAACCCGATTAAGGCGATACTCTGATTAAGAAACCAGCATGTAAACAGAGATTATTGATGACCTTAATCTGACTAAAGTCATACTCGAAGTAAACACAAATGGAATTAAGACGTGTGAAGTAGTCCTGTTTTAGTCGCATCGTCGACGTGTGTTACAGACATGTACACACCTTAATCACATTATTAACGCCGTGTGAGAGTTTTCACCGCATTGTGAGACCGAACATGGCAGTGCTCAGCCGTTTTAAAGCAAAGAAGAGAGCACGGCCTCCTATATAGTACGAGAAATAGATGTATTAAGGCTACTATATAGTAGATAAGTATGCGGTTTGGGACGCAGCCCATGAAAGGAATATTCTAAAAGCAAGTCATGTAAACACCTTAATCAGAATATTGTTTTATTCAGAATAAGGACAATAATTAGATTACGGCTGTCCATGTATAATAGATTTTTTTATCTATACAGTGTCAGCTAAAGGAAAGAAAAATATCAGAAACCTGTAGACATTGATACAGGGATGGACACTGTGACAGTAGAGTTGGTATCTTGGAACAGAATTATCTCTCATTCTGACCATTGTAAAGTCCTGATACAGCCCATATATCCACATGTGTCATATATGTAAGGACTCTGTCAAAGCACCAGGATTTAAAACACCAATATGCACTATTGTTAATCCAAAAACTTAACATAGTTTTCATGGGAATTAAAAACAAGGATACTAGAAACAGGAGAAACTCAGGAAGCTGGAATTGGGAAACATGAAAGAACGCAGGAACAGGAAACACTAGGAAATGTGGTTTTACTAAAAAAAAAAAAATCCCTCCCTGTATACGCTGCCAGAGTTTGGTTGAACTTCAAGGAATGGACTTAATCATATTTATTCATACATTAACTCTAGACTTTGAAAATTTTAATAAGAAATAAGTTTAATAGGTGAATTGAGATTTTACTGGAAGGAAAAACTAGTTGTAACTAGAAAAGCCCAATCTGCATCACTCTAATCACATACACAACGTACACTAGGACCCCACCTATCCCCCGGTATCCACAGCCCCTCTAACTTAAACCACAATTAGTAGCAACCGCTATATACTGTACATACCTATGATAAAGTTTCATTTATAAATAAGGCACAATACCTAATAATAAAAGTTACGTATCTGTATGTGGTCTATCTTGCGCTCTCTCTTAAAGGAAACACTTTATGACTTCTCTTGGGCACATCTGATTTGCCAGCATCACTACTCTTGTGCTTTGGTACCATTATGAAGCAAAATAAGGGGTACTTGACTGAACGCAAGCACGGCGATACTGTGAGATACCGTAACCATTACTCAGAACGGCACTTTTTTAATGTTTACTGTATTTCTGGAATTTTATATTTATTTTTTCCGGACTGAGGTCAACATAACTGAAAGAGCGGATACGGGGGTTTTTCTGTATATGTGTCTTCCAGTTATTAGACAGTGTTAGTATCAACTGGAAGACACATATACAGTAAAACCCTCATAGCTAGATGTAAAAATCTAGACTTACAGTGACTTCTCTCATCAACTGGAGGCTACAGCATGGAGACTGCTGAGGACAGTACCGCTTGAAGTACCACGGAAATAGTTTTGGACCTCAATTCCACATGGACGATTTTGCTGTGGTTGCTGGGACGACGGTTGTTGCGATGGCCTTGGGACTGTAATCACCACATGGAGTTTTACACTCAGGTCTCCTTTAGTGAACAGTGGACTAGTTCAACAAACAGACTTCATATTAAACCATAATGAACTTTCTTTTACGTTCACACTATCCGTTGTTACCCAGATGAGGACGGGTTCCCTTCTGAGTCTGGTTCCTCTCAAGGTTTTTCTTTGTTTTTTTCATAGCTAAAGTTCAGAAATTCTGAGTGACGAGCTTTGGTCGAACAATTTTTTGCCTTATTTACTTGCCAGTAATGGACGTGTTCAAAATCTTTGGACTAACAGTGTATACCGGTTAACAAGATGTCAACAAAACTAGTCGTGATAATGACGAGGGGCATCGAGGGGAGGCTTCAAGTGGTAAAAAAAAACAGGAAGTAGGAAAGCTGCAGAAAATGCAGGAATGTAGGAACAGGGGCCTTGGCTTCAGTAAAGAATTCAACACTATTCTTTAAATTGCCCAGATGGTGATAAAATCCCAACAATTACTGTGAGCCTTAATTATTACTAATAGCATTAATAATGCAGTATAATAATCCATTAGGGAACTAGTCGTGAAAAATGATTGATTCATGTAAATAATTCAATTGAGTCACAAGTGGTGAGGTGCAAATTACACGCGCCTGCATGACAGACGCTGTCTTCATCCATCCATCCATCCTCAACCGCTTATCCGTAATCGGGTCGCGGGGGTAGCAGCTCCAGCAAGGAACTCCAAACTTCCTTTTCTTGAGCAACATTAACCAGCTCTGACTGGGGGATCCCGAGGTCTCCTCCCAGTTGGATGTGCCTAGAATACCTCCCTAGGGAGGCGCCCAGGGGGCATCCTTACCAGGTGCCCGAACCACCTCAGCTGACTCCTTTCAACGCAAAGGAGCAGCGGCTCTACTCTGACTTCCTCTCGGATAGCCGAGCTTCTCACCCTATCCCTAAGGGAGAGGCCAGCCACCCTCCTGAGAAAACCCATTTCGGCCGCTTGTACCCGCGATCTAATTCTTTCGGTCATTACCCAACCTTCATGACCATAGGTGAGGGTAGGAACGAAAATTGCCCGGTAGATCGAGAGTTTTGCCTTCTGGCTTAACTCTCTTTTCGTCACAACGGTACGGTAAAGCGATTGCAATACCGCACCCGCTGCTCCGATTCTCCGGCCAATTTCCCGCTCCCATGTCCCCTCACTCGTGAACAAGACCCCGAGGTACTTGAACTCCTTCACTTGGGTTATGTTCTCATTCCCTACCCGGAGTAGGCACTCCATCGGTTTCCTACTCTCCATGTCCTCTCCAAACTTCTCCCACATCCACTGCTTTGCCTCCTTCACGGCAGAAGCTGCAGCCCTTCTGGCCTGTCGGTACCTTGCAACTGCCTCCGGAGTCGACCGGGATAACACATCCCGGAAGGCCTCCTTCTTCAGTCGGACGGCTTCCTTGACCACTGGTGTCCACCATAGTGTTCGAGGGTTACCGCCCCTTGAGGCACCTAAGACCATAAGACCACAGATCTCTGCCGCAGCTTCAGCAATGGAGGCTTTGAACATTGCCCACTCAGGTTCAATGCCCCCAACCTCCACAGGGATGCGAGAAAAATTCAGCCGGATGTGTGAGTTGAAGATCTCACGAACAAGGGCCTCCTCCAGACGTTCCCAGTTCACCCGCACTACCCGTTTGGGCTTTCCAGGTCTGTCCCGAGTCTTCCCCCACCCTTTGATCCACTCACCACCAGATGGTGATCAGTTGACAGCTCTGCCCCTCTCTTCACCCGAGTGTCCAAAACATGCGGCCTCAGATCAGATGATACAATTACAAAATCGATCATCGACCTTCGGCCTAGGATGCTCTGGTACCACGTACACTTATGAGCCTCCTTATGTTCGAACATGGTATATGTTATAGACAGTCCATGACTAGCACAGAAGTCCAATAACAAATGCCCGCTCGGGTTAAGATCAGGAAGGCCGTTCCTCCCAATCACTCCTCTCCAGGTATCTCCATCATTGCCCACATGTGCGTTGAAGTCCCCCAGCAGAACTATGGAGTCCCCTGTTGGTGTCCCATACAGGACTCCATTCAGGGTCTCCAAGAAGGCCGAGTACTCTGAACTGGTCTTCGGTGCATATGCACAGACAACAGACAGAGTTTTCCCCCCCCACAACCCGTAGGCGCATGGAGGCGACCCTCTCGTCCACCGGTGTAAACTCCAACGTAACGGCGCTCAGCCGGGGACTTGTGAGTATCCCCACACCCGCCCGGCGCCTCACACCCTGGTCAACTCCGGAGTAGAATAGAGTCCATCCCCTATCCAGGAGTACGGTTCCAGACCCGAGACTGTGTGTAGATGTAAGCCCCACCAGATCTAACTGGTAGCGCTCCACCTCCCGCACAATTCCAGTTCCTTCCCCCACAGAGAGGTGATGTTCCACGTCCCCAGAGCCAGCCTCTGCCGCCCAAGTCTGGTCCGTCGAGGCCCCTGACTTTCACTGCCACCCATGTAACAGCGCACCCGACCCCCACGATTCACCCCACGAGTGGTGGGCCCATTGGGGGTGCCACGTTGCTTTTTCGGGCTTTGCCCGGCTGGGCTCCGTGGCAAACCCAGCCACCAGGCGCTCGCAGTCGGGCCCTCCCTCTGGGCCTGGCTCCAGACGGGGGCCCCGGGCTTCCTCCGGGCAGGGTAACTCCTCCTCTTTTAATTTTATTCATGAGGGGTTTTGAACCATTCTTTGTCTGGCCCCTCCCCTGTGACCACTTTGCCTTGAGAGACCCTACCAGGAGCACAAGACTCCAGACAACACAGCCCTCAGGTTCATAGGGACACTCAAACCTCTCCACCACGATAAGGTGATGGTTCCCGGAGAGGCAGACGCTGTCTATTATGTGAAATATTCACAATAGGTGATTAAAGCAGGACTTTTCAGATTCGTTGCATTTTGCACTAATAATAATAATATGGTCTCTTCTTCACACAGGGCATGTCATTCCTCCATAACAGCGTGATCGTCTCCCATGGCAACCTGAAGTCCTCCAATTGCGTGGTGGACAGCCGCTTCGTGCTGAAGATCACAGACTACGGGTTGGCCAGCTTCCGCAATGAGAACAGCTCCGAGGACACATACGCTTACTACGCACGTGAGAAAGCACCAATGAGTGAAAATCTGCAGGAGATCATGTGCCTGAGCGAACACATAATGATAGAGGATAGTGGAAAAGGTGTTTTGCAGGTCCGAAGGTTGACATGTAGCTTAGATATGTAAGACTATGAGAGCTGGTAGTATACTGTAAAGTTACAGGTTAGGCTCGGTTTAAAGTCAGGTTTGTGTGTACTGTGTGAATGTGCCCTGTAGTGTGTGATTGTGTCCCCCGCCTTGTGCCCCGAGCTCCCTGGGGTACGTTCCAGGCTCCCCCTGTGACCCTGTGTAGGATAAGCGTTAAGGAAAACGGATGGATGGATGTTTAATTAAAGCCATTCATATAAAATGACTTCCTTGAATGTCATTGAAATACAGCTCGCTAGTCTCTGACCTAGTGAACGAACATGAGCGTGTGTTTTTACAGCGCACTCAACAGTATAAACTGTATGTAAAAGTGCCCCAATGCATGCAAATTATATGGTTTGAATCCAAATAAATTGAGGTTTACATTAGTTAGTCTTGTTAATTGTTCTTGTCTTGTAAACCTACACACAGGAATAACAAATCTCTCGTCTAAAAGCTCTTACGAATAAATCTGCTCATAGCCGGCTTGATTAATGAGGCCCGGTGGGATCTTGGTCAGGATCAAATGTTTCCACAAGTATTAGGAATATCCGTCCAAATGTCCCCACAAGGAAAACTAAACTAAACTAAAAGAGTCCGAAGTTTTTGTTTTGGTTACTGAGGTTAAGGTCAGGGTTAGATTTAGGTGTAGTGTAGCATATTAATTAGCTGCATTAACAATTTTATTTGTTTGTGTGTGTGTGTGTGTGTGTGTGTGTGTGTGTGTGTGTGTGTGTGTGTAGGTAAGCTGTGGACAGCTCCAGAGCTGCTGCGTGCAGAGAACAGACCAGCGTGTGGCACACAGAAGGGGGACGTGTACAGTTTTGGCATTATCCTGCAGGAACTGGCTCTCCTCAAGGGAGTTTTCTACCTGGACGGCCCTACACTCAGCCCTAAACGTCAGACATACACACACACTCACACGCACACACACACACACACGGGAGAACAAGCATGCCTGTCGGAAAGTCCACAGTAGCTGTTTCTTTTTTTTCGGCATTCAAGAAGGAAACGTGACAGGCAGAACAATGCATGCTTTACAAAAACATGTGTTGTTGTTGTTGTTGTTTTGTGTGTGTGTGTGTGTGTCATTGCATACTCTGATATGACACTATTAAGAGTTAATAGACAGCTAAATACAGCAGCATGTCTCATCATGTTCCTCTTTCTGTGTGACCTTTGTCTTATCTCACCTCTTTAATGCCCTCATCTACATCGTGTATGTGTGAGTGCGTGTATGCGTGCGAGCGCTGTTTGCTAATGAGCATTCACTTAATTTATTCATCCGCTGTCAGCAACATTGGGCCTACCAGCACCGATTGTGCTTGGGAAATCTGGCTCTGGCACACACACACACACACACTCTCTCTAATGAAAGACAGAGGGAAAGTGACAGTTCTGGAACAGATCCAAGTGGTGTATAGATGAGTGACAGCAATAACCCAATGCCAAAGGAAATGTAATGAAACGGCGAGACGTTTAGAGTGCCGCAAAGACGTGAGACCGAAACGTTGTCAGCTGATAAAATGCTTCACGCCGACAGAACATGAGGTGAAAGATTGATAAGGACACACACAATAAACTCCTGCTTCTTGTGTCCACTTGAGGCAGTATAGAGATTCTTGGCTCGCTGTGTGTACTATTCCAGCAAAACGCATCAGAGGGGCAATAATTCAGCCACATATCAAGAATCCTACACTCCATTCTTCATCCTCATCCAGATATCGAAAATGCTTGGCCTTACTATTACCAGGCAAACACACACACACACACACACACACACACACACATACACACACACAACATACACACATAATGTATTTGGTGGAACGTAAATTTCAAACTCTGGAATTTGTGTATCTTGTGTGGCGTCGTATTCACAGCATCCTCCTCGTCCTCATTCCCTGTAATTCATCAGCTTTTCTTCACACATGACCTGATCCTGATCTTTTCCCAGGAATGATTTCTGTACCTACTATAATTAGACTGAGGATTTTTGCTGATGATTGTGGCAAAATAATTCATGAAATTTGATTTCTGTGGATGTTTACGATATTTGTGTAATTATATTATTGTGTAATGGGATATTCTTTACTTTTGTGGACACCTGACCATCAGGCGACCATCAGACCATGTGTGGATCTTCCCCAAACTGTGATCACAAAGTTGGAGGCACACAGTTGTAGAGAATGTCTTTATATGATGTTGCACTTCACTGGAACTACAGTGGTGTGAAAAAGTGTTTGCCCCCTTCCTCATTTCCTGTTCCTTTGCATGTTTGTCACACTTAAGTGTTTCGGAACATCAAACCAATTTAAACAATAGTCAAGGACAACACAAGTAAACACAAAATGCAATTTGTAAATGAAGGTGTTTATTATTAAAGGTGAAAAAAAATCCAAACCATCATGGCCCTGTGTGAAAAAGTGATTGCCCCCCTAAACCTAATAACTGGTTGGGCCATGAAAGCTCCATGAAAACACGGTGTGTTAAGGTTGGACTCTAAGAACTCAGAGTGTCCTGCACAGAGCCCTGACCTCAACCCCACTGAACACCTTTGGGATGAACTGGAACTGGAGTCTCATCATCATCCCAACATCAGCAGCTGAGCTCATCCTCACTGACGCTCTTGTAGATGAGTGAACAAAAATCCCCACAAAATCTAGTGGAAAGCCTTCCCAGAAGAGTGGAGCGCATTATAGCAGTGAAGAGAGGAACTAAATCTGGAATGAAATTTTTAACATGCACATATGGGTGTAATGGTTAGGGGGTCCACAAACTTTTCACCATTCAGTGTATATAATGGAGAAGGTTTTTACCTGTTAAATTGTTTAAATAGCTTTACAAAACCGCCGCCACGTGGCTGTAATAGCGAATTTGGGGGACATTATGACAGCTTGGATTTTGTAGGATTAGATCAGGACTGTGAAGTTTTACAGGGTTAAATTAGCTTTAGGTACAGCTCTAGGTGTAAAAAAAAAAATGTAACACTTCATCAAAGCCAGCAGCGTCACTTTATTCTTTATTATTTTATTTTAAAAAACCGCCTCCCCCCGCCTTGTGCCCTATGCTCCCTGAGATTGGCTCCAGGTTCCCTGTGACCCGCCTCCTCATCCCTTTACAGACAAAAAGAGTGCTGATGTAGCTCATTCACAGATACTTCTTGCACAAGTGCTTTTGTGTAAATTATTTTAAAAGTCATTCTGCGTGGTTCAATTAAAATTCACCGTCATGCTATTATTACAGCACAAAGTGACTAGTAGCAAACGATTGTGTCTCTGAATTATACATAACTGTGTGCTAATAATCTCTAGTATATTAATTCAAGCGCGATTTTGACTGGCCGTGTAACGTGAACTGGTTTATCCCTTTCTCTCGCTATCTTTCTTCTTATTTGTCTATCAGAGGTCGTGGAGCGCGTGGCAGACGGACGATGGCCGTATCTGCGCCCCCTGCTGTGCAATCAGAGCCACAGTGAAGAGCTGGGTCAGCTGATGCAGCGCTGCTGGGCAGAGGAACATAGCGACAGGCCTGATTTTAACCAGATCAAAGTGTTACTACGCAAACACAACAGGTGGCCAATACGTGTTAAATAATGATAAATGTTGACATAGGTTTGCTTAGAAAACCAGCCTGTAATATTTAGCTTAAACAACAAGTGCCTTCTATGAGATGCCTTAACCATGAAACCGGCCTCGCTTTTTAGCCTACGCTAAACTAGCATGAATTCTTCTGTAACTTTAACCCATTACAACTCACCCATAGTTCGGAATGACAGCAGTGACAGTAGTAACAGTAGTGACAATACTTCAGCAGAAGCACTAGTAACAGTAGTGATGGTAGTGACAGTAGTTCTGTAATAACAGTAGTTAAGTAGTAACAGTAGTTCAGTAGTAACAGTAGTGACAGTAGTTCTGTAATAACAGTAGTTCAGTAGTGACAGCAGTTCAGTAGTACTGTAATAACAGTAGTTCAGTAGTGACAGTAGTACCAGTAGAGACAGTAGACCAGTTGTAACAGTAGATCAGTAGTAACAGTAGTACCAGTAGAGACAGTAGTTCAGTAGTAACAGTAGTTCAGTAGTACCAGTAGAGACGGTAGTTCAGTAGTAACAGTAGTTCAGTAGTACCAGTAGAGACAGTAGTTCAGTAGTACCAGTAATGACAGTAGTTCAGTAGTAACAGTAGATCAGTAATACCAGTAGAGACAGTAGTTCAGTGGTAACAGTAATGACAGCAGTTCGGTAGTAACAGTAGTTCAGCAGTAACAGTAGTACCAGTAGAGACAGTAGTTCAGTAGTAACAGTAGTTCAGTAGTACCAGTAGAGACAGTAGTTCAGTAGTACCAGTAATGACAGTAGTTTAGCAGTAACAGTAGTTCAGTAGTGACAGCAGTTCAGTAGTACCAGTAGTGGCAGTAGTTTAGCAGTAACAGTAGTTCAGTAGTACCAATAGTGACAGTAGTTCAGTAGTGACAGCAGTTCAGTAGTGCCAGTAGTGGCAGTAGTTTAGCAGTAACAGTAGTTCAGTAGTACCAGTAGTGACAGTAGTTTAGTAGTGACAGCAGTTCAGTAGTGCCAGTAGTGGCAGTAGTTCAGTAGTGACTGCAGTTCAGTAGTGCCAGTAGTGACAGCAGTTCAGTAGTACCAGTAGTGGCAGTAGTTTAGCAGTAACAGTAGTTTAGCAGTAACAGTAGTTCAGTAGTGACAGCAGTTCAGTAGTACCAGTAGTGGCAGTAGTTTAGCAGTAACAGTAGTTCAGTAGTACCAACAGTGACAGTAGTTCAGTAGTGACAGCAGTTCAGTAGTGGCAGTAGTTTAGCAGTAACAGTAGTTCAGTAGTACCAGTAGTGACAGTAGTTTAGTAGTGACAGTAGTTCAGTAGTGACTGCAGTTCAGTAGTGACAGCAGTTCAGTAGTACCAGTAGTGACAGTAGTTCAGTAGTAACAGTAGTGGCAGTAGTTTAGCAGTAACAGTAGTTCAGTAGTACCAGTAGTGACAGTAGTTTAGTAGTGACAGCAGTTCAGTAGTGACAGTAGTTCAGTAGTGACAGCAGTTCAGTAGTACCAGTAGTGACAGTAGTTCAGTAGTGGCAGTAGTTCAGTAGTGGCAGTAGTTTAGCAGTAACAGTAGTTCAGTAGTACCAGTAGTGACAGTAGTTCAGTAGTGACAGCAGTCCAGTAGTGACAGCAGTTCAGTAGTACCAGTAGTGACAGTAGTTCAGTAGTGACAGTAGTGGCAGTAGTTCAGTAGTGACAGCAGTTCAGTAGTGACAGCAGTTCAGTAGTACCAGTAGTGACAGTAGTTCTGTAGTGACAACAGTTCAGTAGTACTAGTATTGGCAGTAGTTTAACAGTAACAGTAGTTCAGTAGTACCACTAGTGACAGTAGTTCAGTAGTGACAGCAGTTCAGTAGTGACAGCAGTTCAGTAGTACCAGTAGTGGCAGCAGTTCAGTAGTAACAGCAGTTCAGTAGTACCAGTAGTGGCAGTAGTTCAGTAGTAACAGTAATGACAGCAGTTCAGTAGTAACAGCTAGGGAAGTCATAGGGACTTGAATTCAGATGCTCCACGTAATCTAAAATCTCCAGTGTCCAGTAGTAATGAGAGGAGCGCCATTGCATCGCTCTAGTTATGTGGAAATAATGTCCTTAATCCCTGAACTAAATGCCAGTTTAAATCAGCAGGTAGGCATGTCACACTGTGGGTAATATAGAGAACCGTTAACCGAAGTGAAAACATTGAGGAAAGAAGGAACTCAAGAACTAATTCAACCAAGTTAACTTAGAATTTCACTATAAATAATTGAAGATCACATATCGATTATAAATATTGGCATACACCTAACAGAATATAACTGAATATATTGATGTGTGGTCGAATATATAATGAGCAGCAAGTACAGCAAATGATAGACTATGGGAAAACAATAGACTGTTGGGTTCATTTTTATCTGTCGCTCGCTGCAGAGGCTATGGCCGCAACATCCTGGATAATCTGCTCTCGCGCATGGAGCAGTACGCAAATAACCTGGAGGAACTGGTGGAAGAGAGGACACAGGCATATCACGAGGAGAAACGCAAAGCTGAAGCACTGCTCTATCAGATCCTGCCTCAGTGAGTGCGATCCTCACTGGTTTTATCCACACCTAGCCTTTCACTCTGCTTTCTCCGTGGACATTGTGTGTATGAGGTCACTAATGGGGTTAAAATGCCTCTTTCTGTGCGATGCAGCTCGGTGGCGGAGCAGCTGAAAAGAGGAGAGACAGTGCAGGCCGAAGCCTTCGACTCAGTCACTATTTACTTCAGCGATATAGTGGGCTTCACAGCTCTGTCTGCAGAGAGCACGCCTATGCAGGTGAACATATTCATGTACATGTCTAATTCCAGACTGCTGGGACTACGGCTGATTCTAAGGCCAAACAGACTTCATATAAATCAATAATGAACTTTTTCACACTATCCGTTGTTACCCAGATGAGGATGGGTTCCTTTCTGAGTCTGGTTCCTCTCAAGGTTTCTTCCTCTTAAAACATCTTAGGGAGTTTTTCCTTGCCACTGTCGCCACTCAGTGGCTTGCTCAGTTAGGATTCGCACCTTTTAATATCTATATACCCTGTAGATAATTCTGTAAAGCTGCTTTGAGACAATGTCTGTTGTAAAAAGTGCTATACAAATGAATTGAATTGAATTGAATTGAATTGAATTGAATTGAATTGAATTCAATATCTGATCCATACATCATGGCTGAGTTACAGCATTCACACACAGGCTAATGTTTCCACAGGTGGTGACTTTTCTGAATGATCTGTACACCTGCTTCGACGCCATCATTGACAACTTTGATGTTTACAAGGTAATAAACTACAGATGCGTACTATAGGGTTCGAAACTGTGGGTCTGTTACCAATTATCATTTAAAAAAACATGATAAAGGTTATTATCGTTCTCTTATTTGAGACAAAATGAGACAAATATTTGTAGCTGAATTTGATATTCTCTTGATATAACCCAGATATCTTTACTGACCTGCTTTCATTTTTAATTTTTATTCTGACTCAGTATATTTTATTCAAATTAGACATATACGATACATGCTCCTAATGGGATTTCTATTTTTTTTTTTTTTATATTATTGACAAATGATAGAATTGTGTGAAGAACATAATTAGTTAAAATGACATTCGTTTAGTAACTAATTAGCTTCTGGACTTTTGGACCTTGTTAAACTGTAAGTTCAGATTTTTGGACTTGATTAGTTTTTGTAATAAAGGTAGATTTGTGTGTGTGTGCATGTGTGTGTGTGTGTGTGTGTGTGCATGTGTGTGTGTGTGTGTGTGTGTGTGTGTCTTTATGCATGCTTGTATATTTTGGTGGGTACCAAATGTCCCCACAAGGTCAAATCGGTCAGATATGCCTATCCTTGTGGGGACATTTGGTACCCACCAAAATATACAAGCATGCATAAAGAAACACACACACACACACACACACACACACACACACACACACACACATTGACATTTAGCTGGTCTCGATGAGAAAACTGCTTTGTTTTTTGTTGTTGTTTGTTTGTTTTTTACCCCAAAATGCTGTTTTTATTTAAAATGCTAAAAGAGGCTCAATGTTTGCTTTTGTTATTGAGGTTAAGGTTAGGTTAAGAATTAGCTACATTCATAATTGTTGATGGCAGGTCCATGCTAAGATATTATAGGGGTCATGACATTATAATAATGTAATTATAATATTAGTGAAGTTAGCACAAAAATCATACAAAATGTAGTCATTTATGAACTTTTTCCACCCTATCTCTGTCCCTCTGACTGAAACAATAGCGATTTACCCACCCACTGCTATGATTGGCTAACATCTTTGCCTGTGAATTCTCAGCACCCCCTGCCATACTAAATGGAAAAAAAAAATGTGTTCAGCGACAGAGCACCAGTGGGCAGGGCCAACAGTGTGGTGATATAACGGTGTTGATGTCTTGCTGTAGGGGCACTCGAATGCAAATGTATGTGTGTATGTGTGTGCGCGTGTGATGCCTCCAGGTAGAGACCATTGGTGATGCGTACATGGTCGTCTCAGGACTTCCTGTCAGGAATGGGAACCTGCATGCACAGGAAATCGCCCATATGTCTCTGGCCCTCCTCAAAGCCGTGCACACCTTCATGATCCGCCATCGACCTGATCAGCAGCTCCGCCTGCGTATCGGCATTCACACAGGTGAGGGCATGGGGTCAGAGGTCAAATGTAAAAAGTAGAAAACATCTCCCAATTTCGTACAAAGCTTTTCAAATCTAGTAATGACTGTGGAAATTGACTAAATTGTGTGTGTGTGTGTGTGTGTGTGTGTGTGTGTGCGTTTGTATATATTGACAGGTCCTGTGTGTGCTGGGGTCGTTGGACTAAAGATGCCAAGGTATTGTTTGTTCGGTGACACGGTTAACACAGCTTCACGCATGGAGTCAAATGGGGAAGGTAAGACGTTATTGTTTCTATAGTAACAGCTCACACTGGGAGCTGTATGGTGGATGTTTCATGGAGACATATTAAGAAAGTGTGTAATTGCTGATATGGTCACGATTTCCATGAGGAGATGTTTACGTGACATTTTTTTTTGGAAGGAGTCTTCAGTATCAGTGCTGGAAATTTTTTTCCAAACTTTTCAAGATGGAGGATTTCTTGATTTTGCATTGAAAAAAAATGAAATCCTGGAGGGACTGTGATGTGGTCCTTATAATATACACCCTTGCCGATTCACATGTGTGCACGTTTACCATGTATCACACTAATGTCAGTGTTGTTGTCTGTTCTTCTGTCAGCACTGAAAATCCATGTGTCAGAGGCGACACGATCGGTGCTGCAAGAGTTAAACTGCTTCCAGCTGGAGCTGAGAGGAGATGTGGAAATGAAGGGAAAAGGAAGGATGAGGACCTACTGGCTCCTGGGAGAGAGCACGGCCGAGCACGCCTGACCAGATCGCCTGAACGGCACACAGAAGGACGCACGAGTAGAGAAATATATATATACGATCATGTAGCAGAACGGTTTAGAGGCTCAAACGGCCTTGACAAGAGAGAGAGAGAACTACGGTGATGGAACTGCAGGGTGGAGATGCACGGGTTTGAGGATGTGATGTCCTGGAAATTCCTTTTCAGCCAGGGTTGGGGTAAAATAAACAGAACATCGGCACCAGGAATGGAAGGCTGATATAAAGGACTAACAAATCCAAGCAGAAGGACAGCACCATCTAGTGGTGAAATCACACGTCTTTTTTTTTTTTTTTTCATTTTATTTTTTATTAGTTTTAGCTCGAATTTGTGAAAAGATGGAGATGAACTGGTGTTTAGTTTTCCCCTTGAAATGAAAAGCGGTAGGACATTGGGGATGGTCATGTATCATAATTATATGATACATGATACGTGCTCGGCCCTTAGATTTGTTATTGTGATCGAGTTTGGAAATGTGCACCACCTTAATGTGTTAAAAGTGTTCATTTTCCTATTAAATGCCCCTTAGTTCAGTTCAAATAGGCTGACCTGTGTGTTTTCCTATTTTCGATACTTGCCACAAGTGCTTGTGAATTATCTATATTAAGTAGGCACGGGCCAATAATCATGACATCATGATAAATAACGTACACAACATTGTTATAAACACGCCGAAATATTGTACAGTATACGGAGGAAGTCGGCCGTCGAAGGTTCTCACAAGACAAAGGCAAGCTTATCTGGTCATATTTGAATGTAATTTTTTTTTTTAAATTAAAAAGTAGTTCCGTAATTTGACCGTATTTGAATGTGCATTAAAATAAACATGAATAGAGTTTTGACAACCGCACTTTAAAAAATACTTAACTATATTTGTCCAAAGCGATGTAGTAAACTTTTTAGATCTTTAAGCTTGTCTAGGGTTTCTGCAAAAGTCACGTTTATATATATATATATATATATATATATATATATATATATATATTATCATGCTATTGCATTATTGAGCAGCATTAATCTATCTAATCTGGTCGTATTTAAAGGAGCATCACATGGGAGCAATCCCATAATTCTAGTCACCAGTTTAGTGTTTTATGAAAGATTGAAAATAAAAACGTGGCGGAAATAACTTTTGCTACAACTTTTTACATCATTGATTACAACGTTACCGTAATGCTGTCTTTCTATTAAAAAATATTAATAATAATAATGAGCTGATATTGTTTTAAATATATACTTTTCAACGTCTCTCCACTCTTTGGGTCCAGTTTGGGTTGAACCTGTGCCTACTGTAGCCTCAGATTTCTGTTCTTGAATGACAGGAGTGGAACCAAATGCGGTTTCTAGCTCATCCACTTCATGGTTTGACATGTTCGTTTCTGAGATGCTTATTTGAGTTACTGTAGCCTTACTGTCGTCTCCAACCAGTCTAGTCGTTCGCCTCTGATCTCGCTCATTAACAAGGCCCACAGAACCGCCTCTTATGGGGTGGTTTTTGTTTTTGTTTTTCGAGAGATTCTAGAGACTGTTTTGAGTGAACATCCCGGGAGATCAGCACCTACAGGAACACTAAAGTCGATGACATCACTTTCTTCCCCCATTCTGATGTATAACAAGAACATTAAGTGAAGCTCTTGTCTTGTATCTGCATGATTTAACGCACTGCTGAAACCGACTCGGGAATATTACGCCGGCGGTAACGGTGTAAATTGCGATCAAATGCTTTTGGAGTTATCGCGACACTTGATATCGGCACGTGTCTACGGTTTTGTCGTGTCATCTTTGAATGTAGGTTACTGACGAAACATGTTAAAACGTTCAGAATGAAAACCTAAAACAGCTCGAACTGAGAGAGCAGAAAAGACCTGCTGTGCAAGATGCTACCCGCGATCATCTCTCCTGCGGACGCTGTTGCGAAAGCCTGTACAGAACAGAACAGAACATCCACATGCCAGCTCATGGACTCACATAGACACGCTGATTGTAGTAGACCAGCTCAAGTGCTCTCACACCTGTAGTTCCTTTTGAAAAGTGTATGTATGTAGATCAGAGTTAAACAAACATTTTGCCAAATCCTGAACTTGTAATCATACTATAACGCTCGGACTCCATGAACACACCACAGTCAGCTGAATTCACGTGGTAAAGACTTTTGTTTTATAATGTGATATATTAAAAGTGCAGCTCAGTGGGGGTTTTTTGTTTGTTTTTGTTTTCTCTCTCTCTCTCTCTCTCTTTCCCTTTTCAGGAAGGGCTTCAATATTGCGTTTGTTTCTATTGTCTCAGAATTGTGCTTCGGGAAAAGTGGGAGATAAAAAGAATCTTAAAACATATGTTAGAAATATATTACTATGAGTGTTCATGCACGTTATGCTGTGAGTGGGCTTTTGTAACAAAATATATACAGTATCTCACAAAAGAGAGTACACCCCTCACATGTTTGTAAATATTTGATGATATCTTTTCATGTGACAATACTGAAGAAATGACACTGTGCTACAATGTAACGTAGTAACAATTCTTTTTTTCAGATCCTCAGAGAGTTCTTTGCCATGAGCTGCCATGTTGAACTTCCAGTGTCCAGTATGAGGGAGTGTGAGAGCGATGACAGGAAATTTAACACACCTGCTCCCCATTCACACCTGAGACCTTGTAACACTCACAAGTCACATGACACCCGGGAGGGAAAATGGTTAATTGGGCCCAATTTGGACATTTTCTCTTAGGGGTGTACTCACTTTTGTTGCCAGCAGTTTAGACATTAATGTCTGTGTGTTGAGTTATTTTGAG
>JAFFST010054238.1:378128-405247 GCA_022414735.1 Noturus placidus
ATATATATATATATATATATTATATATATATATATATATATATATAAAACAAAATACTAGAGTTTTACATATAATTGTGTAACGCATGTGTAACACAACACTCAAAGTGTAAAGTGTGTAATATTACAGGGTTATTTGATGTTATGTGATACTATTTTTCTATGTAAAACCGAACGAAAAACAATTGAACACTGCATAACTGTTTGATCTCAGAATCGCTTGATTTACACAGAAGCTAGACTAGACGTATCTGGTCATTTTGGCAACTTGTGGTTGGAGCATCCGTTATTTATTAGCTGATGAGGAAAAATGGGGCACCAAACATGTCTTGGGTTTTGATTACCTATGAGGTAAGTGGAGAATTTGTTGATATATTATTATTTTTGTCTATGTAGACATACATGAAAGCATTCAGAAATGAAGGGACGTTCTTTAAGTATGAACCCTTTACTGCATAGTGTTGCCATCTAGCAGCAATTCAACATTTTCCAGCTGTGTTCAACATCGTATCAATGAGAAATATTGCATTAGATGGAGTGGAGATGTCCCAGGATAGAACGCAGCTATACAAGACTCGGTTAGTTAGATATAAATGAGAGTATGGGTGCGATGGCATTGGCATGAACGTTTGACCATTTTGGAAGATGATTTGAGTTAGTTACATGTATATAGCACTTTTCTAGACACTCAAAGTGTCCTCGACCATCACTAGTGTGTAGTATCCACCTTGATGATGTGATGGCAGCCATAGTGCACCAGAACACACACCAGCTATTAGTGGAGAGGAGAGAGTGATGTAGCCAATTCAGAGATGGGGGCCATGATAGAGAAGGACCAATGGGGGAATTTCACCAGGTTATACCCCTACTCTATTCTAATGGATTTTTCTAATGAGCACAGAGAGTCAGGACCTCAGTTTAATGTCTAATCCAAAAGACGGTGTTGTTTTACGGTATAATGTCCCAGTCCCTATTCTGGGGGCATTAGACCCCACAAAGACCACAAGGTGAGCGCCCCCTGCTGGCCTCACTAATACTACTTCCAGTAGTAACCTCAGTTTCCCCCAAGAGATCTCCCACCCATGTGCTGGCCAGGTTCAACCCTGCATAGCTTCACTGGGAAACAGATGAGAACTGCAGGGAGTTCAGTATTCAGGCAAATCTGTTCTGTATACAGATGAGGAAGTGAGAGAACTGGACAGACTGAAGGACTAAAGCACTGCTGCATCACTCTCTTTACTGGGCAGTTGAACGGCATTGTGGGTAACCATTAAACCAGTGGTTCCCAAACTTTTCCAGGGCAAGGCCCCCCAAATGGCATTAACATTTGACCGAGGCCCCCTTTTGCAAGATGTCTTAAAACATTAAAAATACAGACTTCTGAATAATATCCCCCTTTTTATTAATAATTACATCTTACATATTTACATTACATTACATTAGGAATTGGTTGTGTGTGTGTGTGTGTGTGTGTGTGTGTGTGTGTGTGTGTGTGTGTGGTTATCTGAGAGTGAGAATTTATTTTTCACACCAAATTGTTGAGGTCCCCCTGGCGCCCCCTGGTGGCCCCCACTTTGAAAACCACTGCATTAAACAACACGTTGATGAAAGAAAAAACTCAGAATTACATTCAAAATGAATATTGGATGACATATTGGAAGATGACATTAATTATGAAGATTAATATGCACAGGGCACACGGTTAGCGGTTAGCACGTTCGGCTCACACCTCCATGGTTGAGGTTCGATTCCCGCCACTGCCCTGTGAGAGCGGAGTTTGCATGTTCTCCCCATGCTGCGGGGGTTTCTCCTGGGGACTGATTGACATGTCCAATGTGTGTGTGATTGTGCCCTGCAATGTATTGGCACCCCGTCCAGGGTGTACCCCACCTTGTGCCCGATTTTCCCTGAAATAGGCTCCAGGTTCCCCGTGACCCTGAAGGATAAGTGCTATAGAAGATGGATGGATTAATTTGCACAATGGTCAGGGCGGATTTTTACTTTAAGTTCAGAGAAGCTTCTTGGTGAAAGAAGGTTATGAGTAGAAACCTATAAAGATTTCTCTGGTTTTGTGTAGGCAAAGTTACACTTGCATTTAAAATCTGAGAATACAAGTGAAAGTGGTCACTATAATCGAGAGCAGTAACTAATCACTGCATATTATCGGTTTATGTACAGAATGGACACTGAAAGAGATGAAGAAGATTTGAACACGTTCCTCCTGTGTTTAACTTGAACGGATGTGTGTCATGAGCTGCTTGGCACCACGTTAGTTTCTTTCTCTTCTTCTCGACCATAAGAGGGGGGAAAAAAGTCTCATCTGAACACAGCGCCATCTTGCGATCAAACGACCAACAGCTATTATTTTTGGACGTCAGAAGCGTTGTACACATCTAAGTGGTAAAAACATAAATCAATCGAATCGACATTGTGTTTACAAGTCCACGTTTGTAGTTGAGGACTCGCTGTAAACGCCAGCTTTTAAAGAACATTAAAATACAACTAAAAATTAAAAAAAAAAACTTTATGTCCGAATCCCAAATGCCACTACGTTGTCTACATAGGGATACTACATAGGGGGTAGAATAACGGATTTTACGCCTTACGTAGTGCACACTGGATCCAATAAGAATGCTGTTTGAGAGTCGGCCAATCACAGGGCGCGGTTGATGCGCCGAAGAACTGGGACGATTGATCAACTCGTACGTCACTCCAACCCACTCCAAGCACGATTGGGTCAAACTCGCGTCTTCGTCCCGCCTCTCGGTCAAGCGAAGGGACTACTTCCGGTAGGCCGCCGTGTGTCCTGCGGAAGTTGGACCGTTGTAGTCGGGACACTGGCAGAAAACACCGGAGCGGCCTCGCGAAAGCTGGCGAATTCGCTTTATAAACACATTGTGTGTGGGCGGAGAAAGTGCTAATAAGTGCATAAGCAAACGACAGCTGGTTAAAAAAGGGAAAGAAAGAAAAGAAACACTGGGGTTTGCGCCGAGCCCCGAGCCGCTTTACCCCCTTTGAGCCCGCTGAAGTCGGCGGTGGCGAGGCGAAGCAAGGCGGGAGGCGATGGAGCCCTCAGCGGCCAAGGGGAGAGCGCAGGGCCGCCTGCTGGTGTCCACCAGCCTGGACTCCAAAGACGAGCTGGAGGAGGTACTCATGGCCTTTACACCAACATTTATCACTCACACAACTCTGCTTACATTACTCTTCTTTCACTCCCTTTGTTTCGCCTAACATGAGAAGATTTCCTATTGTGTATGTACATTATACATATGTCTTCCCTGTTCTACACACACACACAGTTATACTGTATACACACACCCTGCACATGTCTCTATTACTGTACAAGTGCAGGAACAACATGAACAGCTGTAGAAACTGTCACTGGATCATTTCGTCCACTTTCTTCAGAGGTCTGTGTGTGTATATGAACTTTAAGGCTAGATTTCATGCTGAATTTGCAGCCATTCACAGCCACAAGCACAGGGAGTCAGTACTGAACCTGATGAAAGACTGGAGGCTTGTGGTGCTTCTGAAATTCAGACCAGGACAGGACGTCAGGGAGCAACGACCGGCCGTGCCGACACGAAACGTCCTACAACGACAAAGTAGGACTCCTGAATGATGTAGTCTTTTTAAGACTCGTCAAACGACGTTACGGTTCTTTTCACGTCCGCAGATTGTGGCAGGGCGCGTTCAGGAAACACCTGCTGGGTTGGACCGTTCGCACCAGATGTCGGCCCTTATTTCTGAGTGTGTCGTTATGAAATGTTTTTATCAGGTTGTGTGGGAGGTATTTCTGTCAGGTTTGGACCGTCTCGGTCCTCGAGAAAGGAGACGGATGACGTCTAGGAGTCGTAACGGAGACGGCAAGGAAAATATTACCCCATAAGAAGATATGAAAGCGTTTGGACGTCTATAAGACTTTCTAATCGCACACAAAAAAAAACAAAAACAACTTTACGAGGGGGAAGGAAAAGTTTGAGAAATATTGAGAAAAAAAATTGTTTACCATCCCATAAATGATTTGGCCTTTTTTTGTTCTTTTGGGTTTGTTTTTTTTTTTTTTTTTGCTGTTGATAACGATGAAGGATATTCATCATCATGAAACCTAGTAAGTGAAATATCTTGTGGTTATTCGTTCCAGTGTGGGTGCGCAAACTTTTTGCACTCAGCTAACAACGTGCACCAGACGTTTATGACGCACTTTGAGCTAAAGGTTTATACGAGGAAAAACGCGACACAGGATTCTCTCAGAAAAGCGTCCTATCATGCCATTGTAATGAGGCGTTCTACATTTCCTGCTGCTGCTCTGAGGATTAACCCACGTCAGGGCATGCTGACGAGTTACTATTACCATCCCAGAGTTGATTATTTTCCTAAAACAGCACATCCAGGAGTGTTTTATTGCTCTAATACAACAGTACGTTTCCGATGCCGACCATTTTTATAAGTGACATGTTGTAGTTTTATCCGTTTGTGGTTACATTTATGCTTGTTGAAAGTCAGCGAATCAAGTTAGTTTCTGTTATCAGTTAAGTTATGTCAAAAACCTTCTGACCAGTCGGATTTGAGAGTTTGAAGTGTGTGTGTGTGTGTGTGTGTGTGTGTGTTGCAGCGGTTCGAAAGGTGCGTGGCCGTCACCACTTCCATTACAAACGGATTGTCGGAGCGAGAAGCCAACGACGCCCTCACTGCGCATGTGAGTATTTCCGCTGGAGTTTGAGAGTGTGATGTCACTCCTGTTTAAATCTTCTCCAGGAGCACAAGAACAGCACGATCCAACACACACTAAGCCAGGCATGAGAGGAAAAATCTCCAGAGAATATATATATTTTTTAGACTAAACAAACAAACAAACAAAAATAAAATAACGTGAGATTCGAGCATCCAACCAGTCAGGACAGAGAGCTGTCAATCATGCTGCCTGTCAACTCAGAAAGCTCCGCCTCTTTCCCTTAACAGTCTATCCTAAGGGTGTTTTGTAGGCGTGGCTTTGTAGGGAGCACTGAAAGGGGGGATTGATTGTCAGCAAGTCCTTAAACACGAATGATTATCAATAAGCCGAGTTGATAAGATTTGTTTCATAGTGATGTTTCATGTTGACTTTTGACTAGACGAGAGCCTTGGACTCGGAAAAGATGAGACACGTCGTGTTGTGAATTTTTTGATGCAGCCAGAGTAAACGCATAGCTTTTATGAAGAGTGAAGAGTGGGGTCATAGGAGCCGACGGAGGCCTCATGACCCTCATGAAGCAGATCGCTGGTACGTTGCGATCGTCCTCAGTGAGTTCGCTCACAGTCGAACTTCTGTGCTCGTAAAGTAACCGATTCTTGATTCTGATTGGTCAGAAGGCGTTGATTAATTTTCAACAACACCATCTCCGACAGTAGGTCCTGCTACAAGTCTGATCACGGGTTTATATTAATGTTGTGAATTTTTTGATGCAGCCAGAGTAAACGCATAGCTTTTAAGGAAAAAATCCATGAAAGATTGGGAAAAGCCGTCTATCGTCTCGTAGCTAGTCGCTATAAACGCGACGCTTACAGAGGATCCGCTACACATTGGTCGCACTGGTTCGTGTTTAGAAAAACATCATTCAGAGGAGATCGCAAATTTTTTTCCACGTTGTCGCAGATTCGGGCCGAGACACCCGAATCACGACGCGCGTTCAGCCAAAGCCCTCTTCGATTCAGTTACGTCGAACACGAGTACAGCTAAAACATCACTGCAAAAGAGCGTGCAAAATTATTTTGTGTCATATTTTCATCAGGCGGTTGTGAGTTCAAACCCCCCCTCCGGGAAAGACTCTTCAACCCGCCCCCATCCCCCCCAACTGCTCTGGTTTACATTTGGATGGGATTCATTTGGGTCTTCGGTGTTTGTTTTTTACTCCCGTACGAATAGATGTCTTTTGTGGTTTTTAACGCCACCGCAAGCCATGTTTAGTCATCGTCGCACGTGTACGCGCCTAGAAGTTATTTAAAACACTCTTCAGCCAATCAGAAAGTAATGGCTGCCTGGGAAAAGTCTGAGATTTCGCGTGAAAGTAAAAGAAATTGAAGGAGCATGCTGGCTGTTATAATGACTGCTGTGGGTATAGAGCCTACATTCACATAATACAGAGAACAGAATTCGTAGTTTTTAATAACGTGGTTATAATCGTTGCTTTAGCGGACTGTGTGCTGAATCGGGTAACTCTCTCTCTCTTTCACGGTTTATCACGTACAGCCTTTCAGGTTGTTTCTTGAGTCTCTAAACTGTTTCTTGTTGATAACTTGTATAAATGTACCTGTGTGTGTAGGTGTGTAAAGGTCCTCAGCAGCATGAGGAAGTGTGCCTTGGCTTGTTCACGCTGCTGCTCACAGAGCCTTCACAAGCACAGCGGGTAAGGAATCAGCATACATACACACACACACACGTCACATTTACATTTACATTTATTCATTTAGCAGACGCTTTTATCCAAAGCGACTTACAAGTGCACACTCATACACCAATGGTAGCAGAGCTTCCATGCAAGGTGCTAGCTTGCCATCGGGGGCAACTTAGGGTTCAGTGTCTTGCCCAAGGACACTTCGGCATGGGATCACCCGGGCCGGGATTCGAACCGCCAACCCCACGATTAGCGGATTAGTGGACAACCCGCTCTACCGACTCAGCCACAGCCGCCCTGTCACCACCACCAAACGTGTACACGTGTTAATTCATTGGAATTGACTCATTGGTTGCAATTATGATTTAACAGAGCACGTACCTGGCAAAATTTGGGAAGTGATCCATGCAGCTCTGTCTCACTAGGCGTGGCCTCTGTCTGTTATTGTGAATGAGGTGTGGCCTCTGTTCCTCTAAGTCTTGGTGAAGGAGGTGTGGCCTCTGTTCCTCTAAGTCTTAGTGAAGGAGGCGTGGCCTCTGTTCCTCTAAGTCTTGGTGAAGGAGGCGTGGCCTCTGTTCCTCTAAGTCTTGGTGAAGGAGGTGTGGCCTCTGTTCCTCTAAGTCTTGGTGAAGGAGGTGTGGCCTCTGTTCCTCTAAGTCTTAGTGATAGAGGCGTGACAACTGTTCCTCTAAGTCTTAGTGAAGGAGGCGTGGCCTCTGGCTATGTTACAGTGAAGGAGGTGTAGCCTCTGTGGTTGTCAGTCCTAGTAAAGAAGGCATGGCCATTGTTTCCTGTCACTCAGTGAAGGAGGTGTGGCCTCTGTTCCTCTAAGTCTTAGTGAATGAGGTGTGAACTGTTCCTCTAAGTCTTAGTGAAGGAGGCGTGGCCTCTGGCTATGTTACAGTGAAGGAAGTGTAGCCTCTGTGGTTGTCAGTCCTAGTAAAGAAGGCATGGCCATTGTTTCCTGTCAGTCTCAGTGAAAGAGGTGTGGCCTATGTACTCATCTGTTCCAGAGAACAATATGTAACCTTTGTGCTTAACTCTCAGCGAAGTAGGTGTGGCTTCAGTTTCAGTCCTACTAATAGTGCCTGTCTAAGATAGAGGAGGTCCCGCCTCCTTAAGATAAATTATTTGTACGGTACTGAATCCTACTGCATCATACGTTAAATGTCGAGATGCACCTCGTTTCATCGAGGATGAAGAACAGTGCTCTGCGTTTTGATTTGATCAGCAACTTAACTCGTATTTCAGAACCGGCCGCGCTCATTATACTTCACACTTCATCTTAAAGCTAACACGGCTTTGTGACTTTATCAGTTCTTCTGTAACCTTGTCGTCTTCTCCACACAGTGCTACAGAGACCTGACGCTACTCAACCGTGACGGCATGAATGTGATTCTGATCAAGATTAACCAAATCCTCATGGAGAAGTTCCTCAAACTGCAGGAAGTGTGTCGCACGCAGGTTTGCATAATGACTGGTCTAATTATGTGGTGGTGAGTTCAAGGTCATCTCGCCCAAGGTCATGCTTCTTAATTCTGTGTTTTCCATCTCTGCGTACAGCTGGTGTGGGTGGTCAGAGAGCTGGTGAAGAGTGGGGTCATAGGAGCCGACGGAGTCCTCATGACCCTCATGAAGCAGATCGCTGGTACGTTGCGATCGTCCTCAGTGACTTCTGTACTCGTAAAGTAACCGATTCTCGATTCTGATTGGTGAGAAGGCGTTGATTAATTTTCAACACCACCATCTCTGACAGTAGGTCCTGCTACAAGTCTGATCACGAATTTATATTAATGCGCCCATTCTAATGTCATTGTCTCTGTAGTTACAGCTCGTTCACAGGGACTTTGTATAGTGGACACGACATAAACGGGTATTAAAGAGCACCTATTATGCTTTTTCAACTATTACCTTTCATGTACTGCAGTGTGTTATAAAGCTGTTTGTGAAAGTAAAAAATCTGCAATGTTTCGAAAATCAAAGCGCAGGACAAGCGGAGTTCTCGACTCCCAAAAGAAGGAAGCGATTCTGAACAGCTGAAACGAGTCGTTAGTGATTCCAGACTTTACTTCCTGTACTAACCTACGTAGGTTTGTAACAAACAAAAAACCCCCACCTCTGGTCTTCTTCGGCTGCCCTCTGAAACCGGTAGACCAAATCACAAGACTTATACATCTGACCAATCAGAGCAGAGTACGCTCTCTGAAAGGAGGATTTTAGACTGAATCCTTTAGAATTGAACGAGTCGTTTGTGACACTGGGGGGGGTGGGGGTGGTAATGCTGCAGTTTAAATTATGAGCACGTTAAAGTGTTTTCTGACCTCGGATGAATGTAAATCTATTGTACAAGACCTTTAAACAAAATGACGCACGTTTCAAAACCATAATAGGTGCACTTATAAAAACAAATATAATAAACTGAAACATACGTAATTGTTAATATGGAGACATTTATTTAACATCTTTGGTAAGGAGTCTTCAGTGTCAGCATTGTAGATGTATGTTGTTTGGTTTTTTTTTTTTTTTTTTGACAGGAAGGTTTTGCACTTTCACACCACTCGGTTATTTTGCGTTATTCCTCGCATGACTGATTTTGTAAATGTGTGGCTTTCTTTAGGAGGTGACATCACGAGTAAAAACCTGTGGCTGGCTGAAAACGTGCTGGACATCTTAGTGGAGCAAAGGTACTGTTAATACACTCGGACTGTACTGTACGTCAGTTACATTTTCCCAGCCTTTTGTCGCCCCCGTCCCAACTTTTTTGAGATATTTAAAATGACCGTATTTTTTCCCCTTAAAACGGGACACGTCCTCAGTTGAAACATTTGATATGTTTTCTATCTATGCAAATCATCGCATTCTGTTTTTATTTTGCATTGTACATTGCGTCACAACTTTTTTTTTGGAACTGGGTTTGTATTTGTGGTGTTTTTTTGTGCGCAGGGAGTGGGTGCTGAAGAGCGGTATGCTGGTGGCCATGTCCGTATACACATATCTGAGACTTATCGTGGATCATGGGACACAGGGCCTCCTGCCGCTCCGCCAGAGAGAGGTGGACTTCTGCATTGGCCTGCTGCGAGAGAGGGTGAGAGAGAGAAAAGGGCGCGAGTGCGATCATGTAATCAAATCTGTGAGGTTGTGATTAACATTGTATTGTAGCAGCCATTTCACGTAGATACTACTGTATATAAACTACAGACTTTCCTTGAACTGAAATGCGTTCCTCTTCTGTTTACATCAGCCACGAGTCTGTCTGTTTACTTCCAGAAGTGACGCAGGAGAAAATGTTGAAATTTTATTTTAATACTCCGTTTTGACAGCAGCACAGGAGCATCATGGTTATTTTCACAAACTTAAAGTCCTCGTGAACGCGCAGCGTTATTCGACGTGTTGACTGCATTTCCACTGAAACAGGAAGCCAGGGCGGGACATATCGATTGGCCCCTCCCTTTTTTTAAAATAGCCAATAGCTCGACGTGTTAACGTTATTTCCACTGAAACAGGAAATTAGGGCAGGACATAGAGTGGCTCCTCCTGTTTTTTTAAATGGCTAATAGCATTTAGCTTACCTCACAGCCCAGGCTACGCCGCACTTAGTATCTTTGACGCAAACCCCGAGCAATAACGATGCGTTAGATTCACGTCTTAACCAAGGTACAGCTGGAAAAACTGAATAACAGCCAAAGACACGTTTATGACTCGTGCTTGCCGATATAACTTCTCTCGCTCAACAGCAGCTTACTTCGGCAAAAAGCCGCAGAAACTTCCATTTTGATTTTAATGGGGAGTTTTTAAGCGATTAGTATAATGGTTACTTATTCAGCGAACTTGATCAAAACATGGCATTTGTTGTGGGAGGAAATCTGTTTGAGTTGTATTACAGAAAGAAAAGGTATATTCCGAGCAGAAAAAGTAGCACAAGGTTGTTCACAGGATGGGAACGGTGTGGCATGATAGCTGAGTGTAAACAGGAGGTAATTAAAGAGACTTATCTGTTTTCTTGCTTTTTCCTCTGTCAGTTTATGGAGTGTTTCATCATCGGGAGAGATCTGGTCAGACTGTTACAGAACGTAGCTCGAATCCCTGAGATGGAGCTCCTGTGGAAAGACCTTCTGCACAACCCTCAGAGCCTGAGCCCACAGTATACCGGTGTGTGTGAGACTCGAGATTCTGCTTTTAATGTGTACCAGTTTCTGAACACCCAGTGTTTTGGGGTTATTTTGGGTTAAACGATAAGCTATGAAAACAATCCAGATGTAACTGCAGACGATCAAGATTCTAGCATGGAGCACGCGTTATATTTGTCCTATAATTGATACCAGGACATTTTTTGTCTTTTTTTTTTCTCTGAGATTTTACTGTTAAATGTATCGTGTTTTGTGTGTGTGTGTGTGTGTGTGTGAGAAATTCCTTTGTAGGTCTGTTGCAGCTTCTCACATCTCGTACATCCCGCAAATTCCTGGCTTGCCGCCTCACTCCTGATATGGAGACCAAGCTATTGTTCATGACCTCGAGGGTAAAAAGACACACACACGCACCACACAGACACACCCACAGCTGAGACCTACTTTATGACACTACTAAGTGGCAGTACTGTAGAACAACTCATTCGGACATCTGAACATATACGTGTGGGTGTGTATTATTCTACATAACGTCTCTTCTTAGCTTATGCGACTACGTTTTCTGTCTCTTTGTGGCTGCAGGTACGATTTGGCCAGCAGAAGCGCTATCAGGACTGGTTTCAGAGGCAGTATCTGTCCACGGCTGAGAGTCAGTCGCTACGGTGTGACCTGATCCGCTACATCTGTGGGGTGGTGCACCCCTCCAACGAGGTCCTGAGCTCAGACATCCTGCCTCGCTGGGCCATCATCGGCTGGCTGCTCACCACCTGCACGGTAAAAACTACACACACACCATGCGTATGAAGGTGTTGAGTTTTCTAATCAGAACTGAACTCACTCTTATTTTCTACACCATTTTTTGCTAAATCTTTTGTTGCCGTATAGAATATGTTTGTCCTTAAACGCTGTAACTGTTATTCAATCAGCACTCTCGTAATTCACAAAGCTATCTATGATTTAAAAAAATAATAATAATAAATAGTCCTTTACTGTGACGGATTGGCCACATGCCCGGTGTTGATCGAAAGAAGAATCGTCACTTGACGATTTCGCCTCTGTCTGATGAGGACTGAGGTCATGTTGGGAATAAAACAGTACTGACGTAAACAGTAAACTAAAGAAATTCATTGTGGGTGCTAAAGCTACGTGCGTTCGACGTCGTGTGCAATCGACTGGGAGGCTTATACGTCCGGTTAGTAAAAATTCTCCAGTGTTCCATTTGAGATGGTATTACCTTTCTAAACTTCATACACTAGAAGGTAGAGTATACAGTGCATAGTGTAAGTGTATAATACGTCATTTGGGACACAATTTTGATTTGTACTCAGCGATGCGTGTTTTTGTAACAGAAGTAACGCAGTGAGCGCGGTGCGCAGACCGGTTAATCAGTAACGATTTTGATAATAGATTATTCTCGATTATAGATATATAAAAATTGTAACAGGGTTTACAAACATGCAGCCATTGTCCACAAAAAAAAAACACAACACTTTTTGAAGGCCTGAGATGGACAAAAACCCCTTTTGAATGACTAAAAGCACGTTTTCTTTGATTAAATGCTGATAACTGACGGAATGTTAGGTCTAATTTTCCAGCAGTGAAAGGCCTAAATCATGGCATCACCTTGTAATACATTTGAGAATGCTGGATCACTGCGCTAACTAAAAAAATAAATAAATAAATAAATAAAACATGTTGCTATACTTTATATTTTGTCCCCATACCCGTGAATACCTGCAGACACCTGCAGATTTTTATTAGTTAGTCAATGCGAGACGATTGGTGGAGGATCTTTTACGAGTGGGAGATGTAAGTTAATGTGTTGAGAGTTCGAAACGTCCAGTCACCTTGTCTTCATATTAATTACATGACGCGAGTAGTATTAAGAATCTTCAAGACGTTTCACTGAAGAGCTTCAGGGGTTCGACCAGTCAGACAAGTCCAATCGCGTTCATCATCTTCTCCTTGGACACTTCAGAAAGGGTTTAGCAAATGCTACGTTAAACTCTGGAAATTATTCCTAAGTCTATCTACTAAAATCCTCTTTGCAGTCGAACGTCGCTGCTTCCAACGCCAAACTGGCCCTGTTCTACGACTGGCTCTTCTTCAACCCAGAGAAAGACAGCATCATGAACATCGGTGAGGACGGAGGGACGACCCCGACTCTGTCTCCTGACACTGCCGTTTCTAATGAATCCATACGCTCTACACCGTTTTCTTTTCTTAACCTTCGCTGTAAACGTGTGCGTATTTCAGAGCCGGCCATTCTGGTGATGCATCACTCGATGAAGCCGCATCCAGCCATCACTGCCACGCTGCTGGATTTCATGTGTCGGGTGAGTTGAGTTAGTGCGTCAAGACAGCAGTGTCAGGTTTAAACAAGAGGAATTCTTACTGCATTAAAGGCGCAGTGTGTTATTTGTAATATTGTTTCTGGATTTGGAGTAATCGGTGGCATGAGATACTGTTAAAAAAAAAAAAAACTTGTCGTCTTCACAATATATACAGACTGTAGATTTGGCTAGTTTCTTTATTTCAGGCTTGTGTGTAAGCTTTTCTGGCCCAGAAATTCTCCCACAGCCAAAACTGTCTACCTACTTCTCACTGCCTCTTGCCTCACCAGAAAAGACAACCAGCGTATAGAAAGGATGATGGAATTTTCTTCCACAGTGCAGCCCACAACAATTCACACACTGCACCTTTTAATATTTAACGACTGGCTGCTTAAAACAATTCAATTCATTTAATCTCTTTTTTTATTATTAATATATATATTTTTTTATACCTATCTCAGATAATTCCTCACTTTTTCCCACCACTGGAGGTCCAAGTGCGCCAGGGTGTCTTCAACTCGCTCAACTTCATTATGGAGAAGAGAGTTCTGGCGTGAGTAACACAGACACACACACACACGTGCACCTCCTTTTAACTAAACTGGTTACACTATACTACAGTGCTGTTGAATTCCTGATTCTGATTGGCCACAAGGTGTTGATTCATTTTCTTTAATATAATATAATAGCTACATTACTCTTTGTATAGTAATAGCAGACACATAAACAGACACATTTGGAAGGAGTCTCCAGTTCCAAGGAAAGTCTTTATGATGTAGAACTCTGTGTTTAGTTGTTTGTTTTTTTACCCCCCTTATTAACTGTATAGCTGCTATAATGCAAGCGATAACAGGAACTGACTTGTTCTGCTGACGTTCCCCGGCATTAAATATGACCATATACGGATAAAAAGTACGTCTCGTGTACCGAATATCCGTTTTGTTCCTGGTGAATTGCTGTGGTATAAGAGCAATAATGCGTGAAAGTTATAGTCAAATAATAATGATCTCTTAACATACGCATGAACCGAACAGCACGTTTAAACTTTGTGCTAACTCTGCATTTCTCAGACACTTGGCTCCGTTGTTCGACAACCCCAAACTGGACCGGGAGCTGCGCTCCATGCTGAGAGAACGTTTCCCCGAGTTCTGTAACTCGCCTTCTCCAACAACTGAAGGTCCGAATCCCAAAACCTTCCACTCGCATAACCGCCATCTTGGTCTATAGAGCTTCATTAACCATCTTACAATTATTTTTCTATTTATTTTTCTCTTGTCCAGTAAAAATGGAAGAGTCTGTTCCCTTAGAGATGGACAATCATGTGCTGGACAAGGAGGACGTTTGCTATGACAACACAGACGCGACGTTTAGTGATGACGAGGAAGAGTTGAACAACAAGGGTGAGAGATTGTCATACGCCGCTTACGCGTTCAGCGGCTGAGGGGTCGAGAAATGCCGTACACGTAGACTGTAGGAACTCGTTTCTTCGCCACCGCCTCACACTACAATTTATTTTTCTCCTAAGGTAAGAAACGCGAGTTCAGGTTTCAGCACATCAAGGAGACATACATCGAAGAGCCTTCCGACATCACACCGTACGTGGACCAGCTGGATGAGACGCTGAAGGAGAAAGTGCTACAGTTACAGAAAGGGAGGTGAGACGGCAGCCATGTTTTCTCGACTACGACGCGCGTTTGGGTGACGGCTTAGTGTGCACACAGGTGCCGATGTCTAAAGCAGATTAGCTTTAGCAATTTACAGTTTGATCCCCTGCTACGGCGATAAGGATGACACCGAAAATAAATAAATAACATTTTAGCTACAGAAGCCGTCAGACCAAACACGAATAACATTGGGTTACTTTACTGAATAACTGGGGTTACTTTCACTTTATCTACATGACCTTTAACCTGTCAATATCTAATCCTTGGATTTGTGAGGACCAAACCTTTAGAAGTAAAAAACTAAAGAAGTAAATAAATAAATAAATAAAGGAATAAATGACTTGCTAAAACAAATAAAAATGCAATCCTACATTTATTTTTGTATTACATTTTTCCTTTATTTATTTATTTTTTCATTTATTTTTATTGTTTTTAACTTTGTATTTATTTTTTCCATTTATTTATTCATGCGTTCATTTAAAAAAAAAAAGATTATTTATTCCTGCATGTATTTATTTCCGTATTTATTTATACATTTATTTCTTTTTACTTCTCCGTGCGCAACATGCAAATGAGGAGGCGGATGAAGGAGACGTACATCGAGGAGCCTTCCGACATCACGCCGTACGTAGCATATACATTTTCTTTTTTCCATTTATTTCTTTTTTTTTCCCCATGCTCAGGTGCATCATCGGTTGAGAGCTCATGTGTAAGTGTGAGAAAGGGGAAAAAGGGGGACCTGAACTCTCCAGAACACTGTTTCTGGTGTTATAAAATAATTCGGCATAATTGTGAATCGGTCCGCCACATCCCCTAGCAATTTGGACAGTGCATTGCTACCTGCCATCGTTTTCTCTGAAAACACTGATCTCTATTGCTTAGTTAGACCTGACGCTTATACATCATAAATATATTTATTTATTTATACATTTCTGCAGGTTTGGTCCTCTATATTAAATAGCGTATGCTTTGCGTCAGCATTTAATAAAATTACTGTAGGCCTAAATTCCTGTCCGTGTGGTCTTCGGCTGTAGCTCCTACGTCTTCTCCATGCGTTTCTGCTCACCGTGGTTGTAAAGCGTGGTTATTTGGGTTAGCGTAGCCTTTCCGTTAGCTGGATCCACACTGGCTTTTCTCCACTCGCCCCTCTCTCATCAACAAGCCGATTCTGTTTACAGAACATCGTTCATTACACATAAATAACACAAATAGAAACGTTGAATCGTCATATGCATGATGAGGTTGTGCTGATGGCTCTTCAGTGTCTTGCCGAAGTGTCCTTGGGCAAGACACTGAACCCTAAGTTGCCCCTGATGGCAAGCTAGAACCTTGCATGGCAGCTCTGCTAACATTGGTGTGTGAGTGTGTGTGTGTGAATGGGTGAATGATGCACAGTGTAAAGCGCTTTGGATAAAAGCGCTATATAAGTGCGCCATTTTAACAGAGGAACCCTAGGCCAATCCGGCCAACGTCAGACGTCCAACTAATTGAGCTTTATAGGTAGTTTAACTCTGTGCGAACTAGAGGTCTGTTTTATAGTGTGGGAAAAAACCGCGTGATTCGAGAGTCTATACTTAAAATGTTTCTTCTGTGATCTCACGGCGAAGCATGTGTTGTTCTGCCACAGTGACACGGAGGCGCAGTGTGAAGTCATGCAGGAGATAGTGGACCTGATTCTCGAGGTGAGTTTAGATCGACAGGTTGGAGAGTTGCTTTCAGTTTGCCTGTGATGTAAATAGTGATTTGGAGCACTATTGATTATTTTTTTCTCTCCCTTTCAGGAGGACTTTGAATCGGAGCAGATGTCCACTCTGGCGTCCTGTCTAGCTGAGCTGTTCAAAAGCCATTTCAGAGGAGATGTGCTGCCTGAGGAAATCACTGAGGAGTATGTTGCTCTTGCTTTCTTTTTTTTCTTGCTACAGAATCAAGACTCTAGGGGCAGAGCTAGATCTCTCCACCATCTCCTATAAGTCTAACCCCTAGACCTAGTCTCGACTCCGCCCAGGTAGGAGGAGCTGATCTCCATGGAACTCCACACCATGGAAGTTTTTGTTCTGTAGCAAGGGGCACTTAAGTATTTCCTCGTTGACCCCCTGTTCAGTATCGAAGGTTGGCAGCGGGTAGGTCTTTGGTACCTGCTCAGTTCCAGCAGAGTATTTAGGGGCGGAGCTAGTATTAAAGTTCATTACCGTATTATTACACAGACCGTAGGTGTTTTTGAACTCTCCGGTATTAACCTGACATTCCCCGGAAGCCCAAATCCACCCTTTCTGGGGATGGAAACGGTGCTTTTATTCACAAACGCTTTATGTAAGGCTGCAACTAACAATTATTTTCATAATCGAGTACATCCTTTGTGTTTTAACTCTCTGTCTGTGTGTGTGTGTGTGTGTGTGTGTGTGTGTGTGTGTGTAGGTCGCTGGAGGAGTCGGTGTGTAAGCCAGTGTGTCTGATCTTCAGGAACTTGTGTCAGATGCAGGAGGACAACAGTGGCTTCTCAGTGCTGCTGGACATGCTGGCTGAGCTCTACCAGAAACAGCCCAAAATCGGATATCACCTCCTCTACTACCTCAAGGCGAGGTGTGTTCGCTGCTCACGCTATTGTTAAAGGCCGGATAGTCGAGTCAGAGCGGCATCCACTTGAAATAATCCTGTGTGTTGGTCTGCGGTGTGATTTTGCATTTTTACCATGGTTTGATAGATTTGGTATGAGAATCAGGAAGCACAAGAAATCTGTGGGGTATGGTGCATCGCGTCTGCTTTCGGGAAGCGAGGAGAAAAGTTATTTCCTCCTCTGTTTTGGTTATACATTGCTTCCCTGCAGGAATGCCCCTTTTCTGTTTGCTTGGGGTTTTTTGGTTTTACGCACTGAAAGGGAAACCCCTGACACAACTATACAGCTCTCACATTGGTGTGATCACGGATTTCTAGTGAGATCTGATAAAGCACTGTAATGCTAAAATCTCTCTCTCTCTCTCATCATTGTGTCTCGACAGTAAAGCGGCAGCGGGAAAGATGAGTCTGTATGAGTCGTTTGCTCAGGCCACGGCACTGGGGGACCTACACACGTGCCTCATGATGGACATGAAGGCCTGCCAGGAGGATGATGTGAGACTGCTCTGTTACCTCACACCTTCAATCTACACAGAGGTACACACACACACACAGTCTATCATCCTATTCATTTCTGTATACTGTAGTGCTGTCAAATTTAGTTTTTTATTTAGTATTAGTAGTCCAGTAGATTTAGTAGTCTAATTCATTTTCAGTAGTATTTAGGTAAATGTTCTAGTCCCACATACAGAGCGAACACAAACATGGATATGTTTATTGATCCCTGGGGGGAAATCCTTGTGTTGCAGGACACAATGTGCGGAGAACACAAATTTTACAGTACCTACACGGCCGGTCAAAAGTTTGTGGAAACTCGACTGAAATGTTTCTCACGATCTTTCAAACCCTTTTGATCCGAAGGCGTGTGATTAAAGGTGTGAAATCGGTGTCGTAGACAAAAATATATATCGTGCCGACGTATTCGTTTCTTTCATCAGAAAACAAACTTTTTATTTGCCAAAATATTCATTTAAATGGACGACTCGGAGAGAAATATTCCGAAAAGCCACCAATAAGAGTCCGGCGTCGGTGTGAACTCCTCCTTTAATACTGATTAAAAATCATCTCAGGGAAATTCCTCAACAAATCTGTCGAGAAAACGCCAAGAATACATTTCTAGGCGAAAAGGGCGTCGACTTTGAAGATGCTAAAATATTAAATTATGATTTATTTTAGATTTTTTATAGCGACATAAATCCCATAGCTCCATTTGTGTTACTCCAGAGTGTTGTTGACTGTATTATTATAAAATGTGGGGAAATAAATAATAAGAAGAATGTGTGTGTGTAAACTTTGACCGGATGTGTGTGGGGCAGTAAATAAGAATAAAAGAAGGTAAATAAAGTAAGTAATTCAGGTGATGATCATAAGGTGATTTGATATTAGAATGATAAAAACGAAAGAAATTGATCAACGTGATTGAGGGCGTTTGTGTTTTTTTTTTAGCTAACGCTGTATGTTTCACGGTATTTAGTTGTGCTGATGCTTTGTGCCGTTATGAGAAATGACATGTTTTCTAGAAGGTTCTATTAAACGCATGTACGGTACAATCTGACGTAACGACGGTACAGAAATCATATCTCTGTGGTACAGAATCTCAGCTTCTCCTATCACAACGTTTAACATCTGTGTGCGTGCTTTGTGTTGTGTGTTGGTTTGTTTTTTTTATCATTTCTGAAGTTCCCAGATGAGACCCTGCGCAGCGGAGAGCTCCTAAACATGATCGTAGCGGTCATAGACTCCACACAGGTTTGTTTTCAGCCTTCAGATCAGCATAACACATGAACTCGCCTTCACTGCGTTTCTGTCTTTTTAACGCGCGCGTGCCGTCACGTTCACAGCTTCAGGAGCTGATGTGTCACGTAATGATGGGAAATCTGGTCATGTTCCGCAAAGACTCCGTGCTCAACATCCTCAGTAAGTCTGTCTCCGCATGCGTGTCTGTCTGTCTGCCTGCGTCCGTCTCATCTCAGCTGGAAACTTGGAATTAGCGAACAGGCCCTGAGTGTACACGGTGTCTAATTGTGTGTGTATGTGTTACAGTTCAGTCACTAGACTGGGAGACGTTTGAGCAGTACAGCACATGGCAGCTCTTTCTAGCACACAGTATCCCACTGGAGACCATCATCCCCATCCTACAGCACCTTAAATACAAAGGTGAGTGCTGCACTTCTCTCAAAATGGCCTCCTTTGTATTTGGGGTCAATTTAATTATGCTTTATGAAATCCCTCTCTCACTGTGCAGAGCATCCTGAAGCTTTATCCTGCTTACTCCTGCAGCTCCGCAGGGAAAGGTACTATTCTTACTGGACAATATCCTCATTGTTTTATAAAGGTGCGGTCAGCATTGATTTATTTATACTTGTATGTATTTATTTTCATCCTGCACGTGTGTTTTTGGTGCATATGCAGTCCCACAGAGGAGATGGTGAAGATGGTGTTGAGTCGGCCGTGTCACCCGGAGGATCAGTTCACCACCAGCATCCTGCGGCACTGGGCGGCCAAACACGACGACCAGCTGGCTGAGCACATCAAGGCCCTTCTCATCAAGAACAACAACATGCCTCGCAAACGCCAGAGGTATCACCACGCCAAGATGTAATCCGTACCAACTTCTGAATTCAGTATTCATTTTTTAATTTTTTTTGGGGGTGTCAGTTGTTTGACCCCGTATAACAACCACAGAATATGTACATATCATAGTCTTGTGTGTGTGCTCTGTTTGTTCTTTTGCAGTTTACGAAGCTCCAGCAGTAAATTGGCTCAGCTGACCCTGGAACAGATGTTGGAGCATTTAGACAGTCTGAGGCTGAGCCTCAGCAACACCAAGAATAACTGTGAGTCTGTTTTTTGTTTTGTTTTGTTTTTGTCTTTTAAACTTCTACTACACTCCTCTACTTTAATAAAGGAGGTACTTTTGCATTCCTCAGATATGCAGTGTCTGTAATTAGTACCTACACAGTCCGTCCGGGATTCCGCGATCGCAGAAATGAAAGTATTTTCACAGTTGCCCGAGATCTGATGCCGAGACGCGTCGTGTGACGTCGTTCGGCAAAAGCACTCTTCGATTTGCATGTGTCGAACACGAGTGCAGCGAAAAAGCTCTCGTTTACCTACGAAAGAGCGTGCAAAACAGTTTTGTGCGATTCGCCAATTCAAGACGTTTTCCACCGGGGGGAAAAAAGCACAAAAGAATCGAGCATTTTTGTACGCAACAAGGACCAAAAGAAACTATGCGAAATCCTGTATGGACCACTCATATTTATATATATATACACGTGTGTGTGTGTGTGTGTGTGTGTGTGTTAAGTCTTTACCCAGACCCCCATCCTTCAGGCTCTTCAGCACGTCCAGGCCAGCTGTGATGAAGCTCATAAAATGAGGCAAGTCTCTTGACAGTATAAATCATACCTTGATGTATTGAGTCTCCTTAGAAAGAGAACAAAATCTATGTAGCATGCATACCACACACCATCATGTCCACCATGCATACCGATCTTCTTTACACGTACTTCTTAAGAGAGTAAGCACGTGAGATCCTCCTATTTAAACTCCAGACTTGTTGAGTTGTATGCGCTCCTCGTCTCGTTCCCCTCACCCAGGTTCAGCGATCTTTTCTCCTTGGCCGAGGAGTATGAGGATTCCTCGAAGCCACTTAAATCTCGGCGCAAAGCTCCAGCGTCCTCCCCGCGCTCACGGAAAGGCGCAGCGCCTCCAGCCAACAACGAGGACGACAGCGGCTCCAGTAGCGCCTCGGTGAGCTCCTGTCTATAAAACGTTATAAAAGTATGCGTCAGTGACTTCTTAAAATCGCACTCGAGTAAGGGGAAGTATCGTCACTCATTCCACAGTATCAGATCGACGTTACTGAACAAGTGATACTGATAAGATCGACACTTTTCAACGTGAATAAACGCTGATGGAATTCTTCTTAAATGTAGCATTCAAATGCACTGAAATATTAAACAGCCTGTAGGTTACATTTTTATTAAGAGTGACCATTTGCAGTAGCGTTGGTTACATTTATGTAAACAATAAAGAAAGAAAGATAACATAGAAAGTGAGATTTCACTTTATTGAGAAACAAAGACACGATATTATATCAGAATCGGAAACTTTCCAAGATACTCTTCATGTATTTTACTTACAATATTGAGTTGCATTTAGCACGCGAATGTTTTTTATGTTTATTGGGGTCACTACATAGGATATAACATAATGGTGTAGAAGTCGGCCGATAGTGGATTTTACAGATAACTAAGATCCATGTGCCGATAACCGATCGTTTTTAAAATTGATACCGTATCGCACAAAGTAAAATATTGCTGAACTTTAAAACAAAAATAAACAGTGCTGAGCATACCGTGAAAGTGCACCGTACTTAAGTGAAATTAATATTAATGTATATTAACGATGAATAAATATTAAAGTAAATAAAAGGTATAAATCCAAACTGAACCAAAGTGTAACGCTCCACTTCAAATATCACAAAAAAATTAGTCAGCGGTAGTTTTTATTTCACCTCTAGAGGCCGCTCTCATAGCATATAAAGACAGCGGACGCTTCTCAGCACCAAGTTATTTACTCTAGAGTGAAAACATCTTAAATAGAGCAAGTAGAATCTCTTCTTGAGTAAATGTCGCAGATTAAATGTAGTTTCAGTAACCCTGCCCCGCTTCACGTCCTGCTGCATTTTGTATATTTTTGCTTCGACATCAGTTCTGCTTTGAATCCTAATAATGTCCTTGTGTAACCGCAGGAGGAAGAAGACTCCAAACCCAAAGCACCCAAGAGGAAACGAAAAGGCTCGTCGGCCGTGGGCTCGGACAGTGACTGAGAGGGACGCACCGATCTCCACATGCCCCACCCCCCAACACTTCCATGACCACGCCCATTCCAGTGTGACATCACTGGAGAACAAACCACCAGCCAATCATCTGCTCGGTCCACTCATCAAAGAGGAAGCGCTGGATTTCCTTTCTGGGACTTTGACTTTGGAGCCAGCCAGGAAGGCACACCCTTTAGCTTCTCTCCGCACTAGTGTGATTGGCTGCTTGGGGATTGGGGGCGTGATCGAGGCCGAGGGGAAGCTGTTAAGCTTTCAGGAGCCTCCTTTCCTCCCCCGACTGGGACGGACTGACGGAAAAGACGGATAAAATTGCACACAGGAGTCATTCTTTAGTGTCTCTGTACTTATCGGCCCACTTATCCTGATTGAGCACATTCGCTGTGCTTAAAAAGGGGGAATAAAATCCCACACTGTAGACGACGAGGGAGATTTACATTAAACATTCACCTCGAACGCGCTCCGCTCCGCTCCCCTCCCACAAGACGCATTTTATCGTTTGATAATGAACAAGCATTTGCTTTTGTCCCTTATAAATCCCTCTTTGTCCTGATCGGATGTCGTGGCCCAACGGAGGCGGCAGCGCTGGGGGTTTTACAGGGAGGATGACACTCCTTCTGGATGGATTTTTACCACGATTGCACCGCACAGGTGCAGAAATTGGATTGTAAAAAAAAAATAATAATAAAATGGAGGACTTGACATGACAGACTTTTTAAGAAAATTGCTTTCTACTGACCTATTTTCGTAAAAAAAAAATCATAACTATGTAAAAGGATTATGATATTAATAAAAAAAAAGGCAGGGACAAACACTGTTGGTCTTGAATAAATGGTTGTGGAGTTTGAAATGAATTGTACATTTATAAAGGAGGGCTTGAAACAGGTTTAATAGAAAAAAGAGGCGGAGTCAGAGGCTTCTCAAGCATCTTGAGCACAGCTGGGAAGATGATGAACTCTCAGGACATCATCGAGAAGGTGAAATCTCACCCACGGCAGAACTTTTGGCAGATCCGCGACATGTTTTTCTTCATGATCTTGATCTTGAATAAAAGTGTACACATAAGACCTTGGCATGAAGTTGAGTGTAGGTGGGAGTCAGGAATTTCGGAAGCAGTAGCTACAACTTCATTTCCATAACACTATCACACACTGGTTTAACAGAAATCATGGGGAACGCATTGGGAAAACTTTTGTAATGACTACAAATAATCCAGCTGTACTTGATCGAGAAAGAAAATAAGTAAGCAATAAAGAAAAAAAGGTTATTTTTCCAATAACACCACATCCCAAAATGTCTATTCCCTCATCCAGTGCAGAAATCTGCCAAAACTATTAAAACGTTAAAGAATGACACATCCTAGTGTTTTCATCTGGTTAGAGTTGTATTTAACCTTGCGGAAAGTTAGTTCACGTTATCGTGAATACGGAATAGCAGCTAAACGGTAGCACGGGTTCCCTCACCGAGACTCTCTGTAGCCCGATTTAAGAAGGCTTGCTCATCCTAAAGGCAGAAAACCTGTCGCTGTTTCAAAAGCACTGACACTGGAGATTCCTTCCTTCTTAAATAAATGTTGCCGTACAGAAAAACGTCCCCATAATCTGCATTTTATAAACATGACGTTAAATAGTCAGTGTTTTTCATCCATTTATGATCAGGCTGACATTGTGTGGATTGTCTCATCACTATTGAATTATCTGTAATATAAATCGAAGTATTATCAAATCACCTCTATTATTTAGTGGTAAAATATATATACACACACAATACATTTGAGGGCTCTCAAGGGCTTCCTTTTAAACAGTGAGGCTGGAGCTTCCTCACATTTTTATTTTTTTTTTTTATTCTGCAAGTAGACATTTTTTACCGAATTGAGATTAATCATTGTAGACATGCACTCACCATGTTTTTGTTTAAATGCTACATTGACGTTAAGGCTCTGGGTTACTGATCAGAAGTTCAAGCCCCAGCACTGCCACTGTTGGACCCTTGAGCAAGGCCCTTAACCCGCTCTGCTCCAGGGGGCACTGTATCATGGTTGACCCTGCACTCTGACCCCAACTTCCTGACATGCTGGGGTATACGTGATTTAATAAAAGACTCCTCATCGTTTGTGGCACTAAACACTGAAGGCATAATCAGCCATTTTAGGTGGAACAGAGCAGAAGTTGGCTCTTTTGAATCTCAAATTGTGACTCATCCTTGTTCTTATTGGTTGGAAGTTGTTGGTCCACAATATAGAGACCGAGGCACTAGAGAAACTAGGTTTGAGTCTGTAAGCAGGTTCTGATGGCCACCACGATGCGCAAGAAAGAAATAAGTCAAGAATATGAAAAAAGATTTCCAATATCAAAATGGCTGAGCCAGTGTTTACTTGTGGGAATAAACTGGTTGATTAGAACCAGTCAATGACACCAACTACAGACATTCAAGTTGTTTAAATATAAAAACAAGCTTTATTTTATTTATTTCCTTAAAAAGTCATTTTAGAATACTAGTTGACTTGGAACTTGCCCAAAAAAAACACCATACTAAAGAACATCCTGGGGTTTTCTGACGTGGTTTTTTCTGTTTTTGGGAGTGAGACCCTTGAGTGCAATCTGAGTCTTGCTGAGCAGCCGCTGTAGTCGTTTTCTCTCCGATTTCTGAGCGGAGCAGCACGGTTCCAGACTCAGCTTGTCGTTTTGAGTTGCCGTGTTGGACCCGGGAGAGTCTCTGAGCTCTGGGAAGGCCCGAGACAACGCAGGACTTTGACAGCCTTCATCTCGTCTGCGTCTGTGAAAAAGGGACTCCCTACGGCTCATGTTTGGGCTGGCGGCCAGAGTGCGGAAGCCATACGGAGTGGTGACTTTCTCCACGTGCTTCAAGGACATCGCCGCTTGCGTAGATGGGTCAGACACATCCTCCTTGCTACGTTTCCGACCGGATCGTGGGGTGAATCTGAGCTTGACAGGAAAGCGTGGCGAGGCCGATGGAGACCTCGACTCAGGAGAAGATATCTCTGGGCTGCTGGGAGGCAGAAGCTGGTACTCATCTGTGTCTTTGGGTTTTCTGAATCGAGGAGAAATGCTGAGATGAAGTTTTGGAGGAATGTAGAAGCTTGGTATTCTTCCTGGTGTTAGTGGTATATTCTGCCAGGCCTTTAACTTAACTGATGGGCTTTCTCTATTACTGCCAACCGGAAACATGTTGCCCAAGCCTCTAAAACACCTGTCCTTCTGCTCACGAGCCACAGGAACATACTGGTCTTGCCTATGCTCAGCTTTTAAAGCCACCTCTTAAATGAGCTGCAGGTGAACATGATTATCATCACTCTACTCCCCAAATTACTTCCTATTGGGCTAGTGCACTTCCTAGTTTTTGGAAGCCATTTGTTTTCATTACCAATATTGTCCACTTAATTAATGACAATTAAAAAGGTGTGACATTTAAAGCAGGATTCTACAGACACGTCCTTGCTCCTCAAAAACATAGCCATAGGTATGAATGTGCACTCCCACCTCATTGCCTGTGTTCCCAGGACAGACTCCAGATCCTCAGCAACTCAGACCAGGGTAAAGAAAATCAGACTAAACCTGACTTGCATAAAAATATGTACATTTTTTTTGCAAGGTCCAAAATAGATTGTAAGTGTCTTGCCTTAAGTGCACTTAGGCCTGTGTGTTTTGTGTAATGGAGGTTTGATTACACCTCCTTTGTTCATTTGGGACACAGCCTTGGTGTTTAAGTAAACTTTCCTCCGTCCTACAAATGCACATAAAACTTCAAGCCAGAGAAGCAGTGGGAATTTGACAGTCTCCCGTCAAGCGCTATCATTTGACGCTTCAACCAGTCATATAAGGTTTGAGTTAGGGTTAGAGTTCGACAATCTTATTACACATGGGCACAAGTATGTGCACACCTGACTGTCATGCCCATATGTTCTTGTTGAACATCCCATTCTGGATTTAGTCCAAGTTCGCTCCACTCATTCATCTGGGAAGGCTTTCCACTGGATTTTGGAGCATGGCTGTGCGGATTTGTGTTCATTCCGCTACAAGAGCGTTAGTGAGGATGAGGTCAGGTGCTGATGTTGGGATGATGATGAGGCTCCAGTTCCAGCTCATTCCAAAGGTGTTCAATGGGGTTGAGGTCAAGGCTTTCGAGTTCTCCCAGCCCAACCTTAACACAACTTCATGGAGCTCGCTTTAGTGTACCTCTAACAGATTTCCATTCATCTTCTATATGGCTCACATATAGTTGTGATGATCAGATGCAGTGTCCACCTACATGTTTTGGCCATGTCGTGTATGATCACGTATGACTGGGATAATCTCATTTGTCATGGAACTTGACCTGAACTTTACACAGATGACGGACAGCTTGTGTTCATCAGTGTGGGGTCAATTGAGGACACACACCTCAACACACACTGTAAACATGCCTAAAATATTCAGAAACGTCTGGCTAATCAAACAGATCCGTGTGTCTTTTTCTTCTTCTTCTATTATTGATATTATTTTATCAAACTTTTTTATTATTTAAAAAAAATTGTGTGTATGTCTGTAATTTAATATTTACAATGAAAAATTAAATGACAACATTAAGTTAAACATTAGACCTCCTCGAATCTGAATCATAATCAGTTACATCTGTATTTAGAGCTTCTGAGCTGCAACTGGAACTTTTATTTTGACGCTAGGAACCGGATATGACGTTTATTATTGCACCGCCCACCAGTGTAGCCCGTCGTAGCGCGTATAATGAAGGTGTTCGGAATAAATAATGGTTTAGTAATCAGCAGCAGGTCACTGGAGGTCAATGGGGGTTTCCAGGTGAAGTGGACATGAATTCCTCAGTCAGGCGCAAACTCAGCGATGGCAAAACTGGATTTTCCCGAGCAAAGGGCAGCAAAAGCGACGAGCATGACGACAAACCGGGAACATCGAACGTTCCTCTTCCTGCATCTCCAAGCAGAGAAGAGCCGAGTCCTGAAAACAACTCGGAGGAGTCGAGCCGAGCAGGAAGGAGTGGAGGTGCTAACACTAACATAAACATACAAGACCATGGCGCTGCACGTCCTCTGTAGACTCTCTTAGATCACATCAAGCTAGCATATGGGTCACTTTACACACACACACACACACACACACACACACACACACACACTCACACACACTGATCAGG
>JAFFST010054239.1:0-12478 GCA_022414735.1 Noturus placidus
GAATAGCAGACAGCGCTTTCTTGAGAATCTCCTGGAGCTCCGTATTAAAAATATCAGCGATATCCTTCCTCAATGAAGCCAACAGCTCAAGCTTGAGTGCAGCGAGATCAAAGTCACCGATCGGCAACGCGGATTCAGGGGGAGAGGGGGACACGCTCACGGCACGCGCACTCGGCCCCAGTTGTGTTTGAATGCGTCCTCAGGTTTTCGTATTCTTTCCAGACATTTTAACGTGACAAAAAATTCAAATTATAAGCAAAGATAAGGACTAAAATAAGTTAAAGTATATTATATGACCAAAAAGCGCAAATTAATTAAATTTTCAATCGAAATCAGCAGGAGCCTCCAGCTTCACGTCCCACTCCGTTCGAACCCGAATTCGAACCCCTAGAAATAGTTTTAATACTCTTATATTCGGTTAATTGCAATTTTATGCAAGATATTTTCACTTGCCAATATATATATTTTTTTTATGTACAGTTCCAGAAACATTTTTGCAGTGTAATTTTCTTCATGGAAAATGTTAAGTAACTCTGTTCTGTTCAGTAGCATTTTAGTTCACAGCTCAGACTGCAATGTAAGATCAATATGTTAACATACAGCACTGGGGGTAGAGGTGGTTTACCTCCATTCATCACTCATTCTGATTTTTTCCCTTGACTATAAAACATTGGGCTACTGATCAGATGGTCGTGAGGTCAAATCCCTGCACCGGCAAGCTGGCACTGTTGGGCCCTTGAGCAAGGCCCTTAACCATCAACAAATGAAAATAAATAATGTAATTTGCTCTGGCTAAGGCCAACTCCACAATACCATAAATGTGTTAATGGCTCTGTGGCTTAGCACATTCTAGCATGGGTGGGTTGATTCTTTCTGCTCAGTTAAGGTACATTCCTCACTACTGAGCCTGGTAGTTACTAAGTCAGTTTTGACCAGATACTTACACATACACACATTTTGACTTTTATTCCTGCATCATGTAGCTAATGATCTCACCAGAATAAAATAAAAAATAGAATATATATATATATATATATATATATATATATATATATATATATATATATATATTTTTTTTTTTAATTAAAATATATGCTCAGATGTTTACTGCGTCTGCTCTGATTGCAAACTGTGAACAACATTGCATGATTCATGGCATGCACTTGCAATACATTGAAACAAACAATCCAAGGGAACTAATAATAAAAAAAAAAATAAAAAAAACTTTGCTACTGACAGAGAGTCACCTAGATCAGGACAAAGGATGACTCTCTGCCAATCTGACTTATGAAAAATCGCAAGACTGGTCAGCACAGTCCTTGTTGCCAGACATGAGTAAATCAACCCTGAAAAATCTGCCATTTGTGTCAGGGATGTGCATTGGGCCTGCTGCTGCTAAAAAAAAAAAAAAACCTACTGAAAAGGAAAAAATGTTGATTCTGTATTGATATATCTTGTTGTACTCTGAAAAGTGTATGAGAATCAATAAAAATTGTTATAACAAAAAAAGAAAAGGAAACCACAAGATTCTGAGTTGTAGAATCAGAATGACTAAATCGACTATCCACAAAGTGCCTTTAGGTCACCAGAACCGACATCCCAAGTTTTAATGTCCACAAAGGCCCCAGTGGTCTTGCAAAAGCCCTAGACAGAGACACCTCACCACCAACCAATCAGAGTCTGCCTGATGTATAACATCACGCACATCGCCATGTACATACATTAGATTGAGGAAGGACAGCATGGCTCTGTGTCATCCATGCCTTGATCCCCCTCTCTGCATTGCGACACAATGACATGAATACGCATTCACACATCCAGGCTTAATGATGTCCTTGGTATTGCACAGATGTACTTTTGAGCATGATAAAATTGAGCTCTGTTCTAAATGCAAGCAGCACCTCCTTCCAAACATTACTTGTCATGTAGATGCTTTTCACAGTTGAACACAAGAATGTGATAGCTTGAAAGCTAAATAACTGTATTCACTGAAACACACGGTTTGATATTTTCACTTGCACAGGTGTTGGGTCATGCAATCACACTCTCTGTAATTTCCAAACCTATCGATTTACAATGTACTGGATTGTTTCCTGAAAGTGATGTGAGATCATTTCATTGCACAGCTGTGTGTAGAGACAAAATGAAACCATCTCTCTGACAGTTTTCATGATCCACTGCCTTTATTTCATTGTGTATGTTTCACAACATTGCCTCCTACACAGGAAAGTGTATACATCTGTCAGGAGTTGAGAGCTCAACTTCACTCACAAACATACAGATTCATGTCTGACACTTCAAAACTTTTAAAATGTGTCCTTTTGTGTTAGTTACAATTCAGTATAATTTAATTATACCTTCCTTATATGTCAGATGATTGTGTTCAACTGTTGCTTGTTCCTTCTGTTTGATTTGTGTATTTATCAGGCATTTTATGAAAATATAGGCATTTCATTTTTATAATAAATTTTCCCTGCGGATCTCTGTCATTTGATTAGTCATTCGATGGCAAACAAAAAATCCATCCCATACATCCATTTTGTGTACCGCTTATGCTTACTGGGTCGCAGGGAACTTGTAGCCTATCCCAGTGGGCATGGGGCACAAGGGAGGGAACACCCTGGACAGGGTGCCAATCCATCACACATTCACACACCCATTCATACACTATGGACAATTTCACTATGGACATGCCAATCAGCCTACAATGCATGTCATTGGACTGGGGGAGGAAACCTGAGTATCCAGAGGAATCCCTCCGAAGCACAGAGAGAACATGCAAACTCCGCACACACAGAGTCGTGGTGGGAATCGTTGTTAATTGCAAAACTATGCTAAGTACACAGCTTCTGTGTGTATGTAGGTACTAACGATATATCTTTGGAAAGCTTGTTATTCAATTCATATAAATTGCTTCAATATACAATCACAGCAGCAGCTACAATCAATGTCGCTGTTAGACCATGAACATACAAACAAACTGAGACAACTTAGCAAACTTTAGCTAGTATGTTAGCATAGGTCTACAACTGAGCTCTGGGCCACAGCACAAAACTCTGCATTTGAACAGTCAATAGCAGATACTTCATAAAATAATCAAACATACTTAGAGGTTCTTATTGAGAAGCACAGTCCAAGCAAAGTGGGAATCTCCCCAGATTTCAGGAGTAACCTTTGTGTGTAGCCTTCCTTGTGCTCGTCCAGGTTCAGGAAGCTGTCTTCTGTAAACTGCAATGTGCACAAGCAAATCTTTGGGTAGTACTGCCAAGGAACAACATTATAAATAAACAGTACCCACTGATCCCTAACTTTATCCATTTTTGGAAGGCCAAACAAAGAGGTTTTGCTTTTGCACCGAGACACACAGCGTCTCCACAACATGGCACCTGAATTTACTGAAATCTTTCCTTCCTTGGAGCAGTGTTAAAATATATCCCTTTGGGTGAGACTATGAGCTTTGTGACTTTGCAGATCTTATACATGCACAAACAGACACATTACACACCAAAACAAAAGGAAAACATTAAAAATCATGATAATACTCCTTTAATGTTTTTAAATTTATTTTAATTTATGTTTTGTCTATTTGTGTATACTGGATTGACTGTTCAAGGGTGACTTTAAGTGGTTACAAAGTATCCAAAAAAGTACTAAAAAAGATTCTGTGGTTTTTGAATAAACTGAATAAAACTCTACTTCCATCATATTTTACTTAATTTGTTATTTTATTACAGTAGACATGTCACGATTTTCCCTTTAAGCAGATTGTTGACAATCGTGACATTTTGACACGTGCATGTTATGTTTGTTATGTCACAGCAGCTGTAATTTGAGCTCTCCTGATAATTTGTTTTTATTTAAGTTGGGTGGAAGTTACTGAATAATATGCTGAATAATGAATAAAATGCGTAACTCTAATGGGTTAAATATGTGTAGGTACAGGGTGGAGTTTCTTAATGAACTGGCAATTGTGTGTTATTTTCTACTTGTGTTTGTGTGTAAGCGAGTCATTACTAGCATCTTATCGCAATAGGAACAAAAAAAACAGAAATTTTTAATATGGTGATGTGCATTCTTAGGTTATGACAACAATTTTAGAATGCTCGATTTACACCCTTGTTCTTTCAGAGAGCTTTTCAGACAAACTCCTTGTCTAATCAATGCAGGGATCCTACCAGTGCTAGGCACACACCCTGTGACAGATAGCAGAGGTACAGACTAGAGATCAAATGAGCACAACACTTTGTGTTTCACACTGCTGAGGGCTCACAGAGGTTTCAGACTGGCATTTGTTCACAGATATACAGAGAGATCCTTTATAAAAACATAGAAATAGCCTATAAACCCATACAACCCCTGGCAAATATTATGGAATCATCCCACTTAGAAGATGCTCATCTGATTTTTTTTTGTTTTACTTCATAGCAAATACATAAATCACATATATGACACAAAACTATTTTTGTTCATTTTTAACATTCTGCTTTGTGAAAAATAACAAACAAATTAAATTGTTTTATTTAATGGCATACTTTTTTTTTTCCCAGATCAAGTAGAGGAAAAACAAAATGGAATCCAAAAAAAAAAAAAAAAAAAAAAAAAAAACTCCCAATTAGTACTTGTTGCTCCTTCTCTGGCTTTTACGATGACCTGCATTCTTTGAGTCATAGACTTCACTAATGAAAAACAATATTGTCAATCAAGCTGGTTCCAACTTTCTCGAAAAAGCTGTTGATCGATCATCTTTGCAGGATGGAGCATTGTCATGGACCAATTTTTTGCATTTCCACCATACATTTCTGACTCAGGGGTTGTAGTTGCCTCAAACCCATGCAGACTCACACTGTCAATAAGACAAATGAAAAGAGGAAGAAGAGCATATAGGCAGGCTATATTAGGGTGATCTTAATCAGACACATTTTTTTAAATATAAATAATGCCAATAACAAGTGTCTGAGTGTTAGCTGATACATATATGATAATGCAATCTTCAGTACAGTAGTGTGCTTCATCAGCAACATTGCTAATGCATTATATACGGAGAAGGTGGAGCAGTTTTCAGACTTGCAAAGACACGAATATATCTCTCAATGTCAATTAAACAAAAGAGTGGAGGACCCACCACTATCCACTGCACATCAATGGCACAGCTGTTGGGAGAGTAAAAATCTCCAAGTTCTTTGGTGTGCACATTTCAGAGGATCTCACCTGGACTCAACACCACTTGCCTTCCCAAGACAGCCCATTGTAATAAAGTGGCAGGTAATGCATGATGATTCTCATCTGCATGCAATTAGAGAAAGTTGATTAGAGAATGCACTGACAAGAAAAAAATAAAGTTGCGAATTAAGCCCCTTTAAGTTATTCTAAGACTCCCACTTCTTCATTCTCAAACCATTTAAGTGTCACTCCCAGCATTTTCACTACCTGGGGAGGTTAAGGAGAGAAAACCACCCCACTTCCATCTTAACCACATTCTACAGGGGGACAATAGAGAGTGTGCCAACCAGCTGTCTCAATGTTTGGTATCGGTGAACTACACCCATCACGGATTATCAGAACTGTAGAGAAGTCTTTCTACCCACAATTGACACTACAAATACTGCATTTTCAAGGAAACTAGCTCTGTGGGTAACACCTCCCACCCCTGTCATGGACATTTTACCTTCCTGCCCTCTGGCAGAAGCAATCAGAGCATCTACAGGTGTTAGTAATCAGATGAGCATTGTGGTTCTTCACTGCCAGACAAAGAGCTAAAACAAAACTAGAAAATGTCAGTTATTATGATTGACTATGAATTTTAGGCCTCATGCCAGTACTAAATATTTGACAGACACATCACTAAATATTATAATTAAGGTATCATTTAATGTCCAGGGGCCATATGTATACAACCTCTCAGAAATGCTCTTAATAATAGACTTAAGCTTTGACTTTAAGGGTCATGAAACACTTAACTACATTTTCTGAGATTTTAACAGAGGTGTTTGTTTTGCACATCATAAACGACAATGTAACAGCCGTTAATTTTAAATTTAGGAGAAAACGGATTCATTTTCAGGTTTGTTCTGCTGTTTTCACCTTCCAGGTTTAAATTCTACATCTTGTCAACACGGGGTGATTTTGCAATGTACTATAATATGTCAATGACACATCTGTGTCTCAGAATTATTCATGAGACTGCATGTTCTTATCCTATGAGAAGACGCTCTCTCAATTATTCAGGACGGTACATGGTGTTTTCCAGACATGACAAACTGTAAGATCACGTAGTAGATGAGAGAGGCCTTCATGGGTCAAAAGTGTTGTTTCAGTGGAGTTTGAGTGTATTGCATGGCTTTCCCTGCGATGCTGCTAGAACTATACTCTGGCTGCGGGAAATTGATTGGTCTTTAAATACAGACTCATCGAAATTGCTGGTGTGTCAAAAGCATTTTTCTCAGGACTGCTATTAGAATTGGAGGAAGGTGGACTTTGGCCTTGCTCATGAAAGTTGTTTGCCTCTAGACAATGATGCAGTACTAAGTCCTGAAATACATTTACGTCTGTTCCATCCAGTTCCAACCATAACAGTTTTACTTGCCTTTTGAGATAATTAGCTGCTTAAATCTCCACACCTTGCCGTTGGGCCTTTGCATTGTTAAGTGCAAAACAATGCTATGTACACAGCTTCTGTGTGTACATAGATGCTCATGAGATGTATCTTTGGCAAGTCAAGATGCTTTTGAATCGATTGATATAAACCATCAAATTAAATGACATCAAGTAAAAATAATTAGTCTAAAACACATTATTACATCAATCAATACCCATTCACTGTTGATTCTTCATTTCAAATTACCGGAACATGTGCCTAATCTTTCACATATTCTCCATTATAACTTATTTTTGCTAGTGAATATTCCTTAACTCTTGACTTCAAAATGGCTGGTGCAGTCTGACCATTCAATTGAACCTAATTAGAACCAATAGGAGCTTCCATGTCCTGTCCCCTGTTCCTAGCCTTCAAAGTCCAATAATAGTACATGTTAAGGGAAGTGCCTTCATGACAAGCTCAAGCCTACTGCAACCACTTGCGGGATGACTGGTTTTGGTCTTCTCTGATTAGCTAGCTACCATTCCAGCACTTCCATCTTTGTGGCATCCAGTTCAAGAAAAACAATATAATAAAGCACAGTATCTCACAAAAGTGAGTACACCCCTCACATTTTTGTCAATATTTGATTATAACTTTTTCATGTGATAACACTGATGAAATGACACTTTTTTTCTACAATGTAAAGTAGAGAGTGTACAGCTTGTTGTCATGCCTCGACCAGCAGAGGGCGCTGCAACACAGACTTTTCCCGGTCATGTGATCCACTTACGTGGGTGCATGCCGGAAGCATGGACAAGTGGCAGCAGGTGTTTTCAGTTTGTTTTGGAATCGGGTGGGATATATAAGTTCCGGGTGGTCAGCACTAAGTTGCGCGTTATTGTTTCGGAATGTTTTGATGTTTGGAGTTATTTTGGGAATGTTTTGGGTGTTTTGGAAGTTTTGCATGTTTTGAATGTTTGGCAGGTTTCGACAAAGGATTACAAGGTTCTGTTTACTGAAAAGGATTACGAGATTCAGACTGTGGAACGATTTTCGTTGATGTTTTGTTTCCTAGCGTAAAGATTTGTTTTCATGTTTTCAGTTAATAAAACGCTCTTGCGCTTACTTCCTGCCTCCCGAGTCGTGACAGAATAACACGCCTAACCAAGAAAGTAGCGAGAGCACCCGGGTGATTCGTTCAGGACGTAACTAAAGGAAAGACTTCTCTGGAAGCAGCAGACGGCGCTATGGCGGAGTTTATCTTTTCCGAGATCAGAAACGCGGAGGAGCTTTCGGTCGCAAGGAAGCGACTGGCAAGGCAAATAAACCAGCTGGAACAGCTGAAGCAGGTCGGCGGAGAAGACACCCCAATATACCAGTGGTATATTAACTATATCCCCGTAGAGAGGGCAAGGCTCACACGCATGCAGGCGCTACTGACGCGGCCGGAAAACACTGTCACACATAAGTCAATGCCGGCAAGTCCGGGTTTATCAGAGTCCATGCGTGCGTCTGAAAGCCTTGCTTTGTCTGTGCCTAGGTCTGAATGCCCAGTTTCCCATGTGCCCATGTCTGAATGCCCAGTGCCCCAGGTGCCCACGTCTGAGCCCCCAGTGCCCCAGGTGCCCACGTCTGAGTCCCCCATGCTCCAGGTGCCCACGTCTGAATCCCCCGTGCTCCAGGTGCCCACGTCTGAATCCCCAGTGCCCCAGGTGCCCACGTCTGAATCCACAGTGCCCCAGGTGCCCACGTCTGAGTCCCCAGTGTCCCAGGTGCCCACCTCGGAGTCCCCAGTGTCCCAGGTGCCCACGTCTGAGTGCACAGTCTCAGTCCCGTCCAAGCCCGAGGGTCCCGTCTCAGTCCCGTCCGAGCCCGAGTGTCCCGTCTCAGTCCCGTCCGAGCCTCAGGGTCCAGCCCCAGTTTCAGTCCCGTCCAAGCCCGAGGGTCCTGTTTCAGTCCCGCCCGATATCGAAAGCCCAGTTTTACATGTGCCTATGATCCCTGCGAGCCCCACTTCCCTTGTGTCCACACCTGAAGGCCCCGTCTCGCCCCAGTGCTCGGCTGAAGGCCCCGTCTCGCCCCAGTGCTCGCCTGAAGGCCCCGTCTCGCCCACGTCCCGACCGCAGGGCCCCATCTCGCCCACGTCCCGGCCGCAGGGCCCAGTCACGTCCACGTCCCGGCCGCAGAGCCCAGTCACGTCCACGTCCCGGCTGCAGAGCCCAGTCACATCTATGTCCCGGCCGCAGAGCCCAGTCACATCCACGTCCCGGCCGCAGAGCCCAGGCACGTCCACGTCCCGGCCGCAGAGCCCAGGCACGTCCACGTCCCGGCCACAGAGCTCAGGCACGTCCACGAGTCCCGTCTCGTTCACGAGTAAAGTTTTGTTCACGAGTCCAGTGCTGGTTACAAGCCTTGTCTCGTCCCCGAGTCAAGTTTTGTTCACGAGCCCCGTTTTGTCCACGAGCCCCGTCTCGTCCACGAGTCAAGTACCGACCACGAGCCCCGTCTCGTCCCTGAGTCAAGTTTTGTTAACGAGCCCAGTTTTGTCCACGAGCCCCGTCTCGTCCACGAGTCAAGTTTTGTCCATGAGCCCCGTCTCATCCACATGTCAAATTGTGTCCACAAGTCATGTCTCATCGACGTCTGAGAACCATGCCCTTGAACCCCTGGTCACACAGCACGCCCTGGAACCTCCGCCGGAGGCTAACCTGGCCGCCTCAGGCACCATAGAGACCGAGGAGGAGGTCTTAGCCCCTCAGGATGCGGATGAGCTGGCCTGCGTACCTGTGTCCCGGCGGGTGCCGTCCGGCGTTCCTGTACCCCGGCGGGAGGCTAACCTGGCAGCCTCCAGCACTACAGAAAGGGAGGTAAGTGCCTTAACATCTGCTCCGCTGTGTCCAGGCAATGTGGTGACCTCACCCAGGGCTAACAGGGCCGCCATCAACGCTACTGAGGCTGAGGGGGAGGTATCAGCCCGGCAGGAGGCGTCGTCCTGCGTTCCAGAGTCCCGGCAGGAGGCGTCGTCCTGCGTTCCAGTGTCCTGGCAGGAGGCGTCGTCCTGCGTTCCAGAGTCCCGGCAGGAGGCGTCGTCCTGCGTTCCAGAGTCCCGGCAGGAGGCGTCGTCCCGAGCCTCTGTGGGAGGCGTCCTGCGCTCCCGTGCCTCCGTGGGAGGCGTTCGGCGTTCCTGAGCTTCCGTGGGAGGCGCCCTGCGTGCTTGAGCAACTGGCGGCACGGCAAGACCCACCTCGGTTCCTGTGGCAGCAGAGGGACATTCCGCCCAGGGGTCCGGGACCTCCCGTAGGAGGGGGGTTGAGTGATTGTGCTCGGGGACTGAGCACTTTAGGAGGGGGGTTCTGTCATGCCTCGACCAGCAGAGGGCGCCGCAACACAGACTTTTCCCAGTCATGTGATCCACTTACGTGGGTGCATGCCGGAAGCATGAACAAGTGGCAGCAGGTTTTTTCAGTTTGTTTTGGAATCGGGTGGGATATATAAGTTCCGGGTAGTCAGCACTAAGTTGCGCGTTATTGTTTCGGAATGTTTTGATGTTTGGAGTTATTTTGGGAATGTTTTGGGTGTTTTGGGTGTTTTGGAAGTTTTGCATGTTTTGAATGTTTGGCAGGTTTCGACAAAGGATTACAAGGTTCTGTTTACTGAAAAGGATTACGAGTTTCAGACTGTGGAACGATTTTCGTTGATGTTTTGTTTCCTAGCGTAAAGGTTTGTTTTCATGTTTTCAGTTAATAAAACGCTCTTGTGCTTACTTCCTGCCTCCCGAGCCGTGACATTGTGTAACAGTGTACATTTGCTGTCCCCACATAGCCATTAATGTCTAAACTACAGGCAACATCAGTGAGTACACCGCTAAGGAAAAAAAATGTCCAAATTGGGCACAATTATCCATTTTCCCTACCCATTGTCATGTGACGTGTTAGGGTTACAAGTTCTCTGGTGTGAATGAGAAGCAGGTGTGCTAAATTTGGTGTCATCACTCTCACACTCCCTCATGCTGGTCACTGGAAGTTCAACATGGCACCTCATGGCAAAGAAAACTCTGAGGATCTGAAAAAAAAAAAAAAAGTGTTGCTCTACATAAATATGGCCTAGGCTATGTGGTGTCTAAAATTTTGCCTATTCACCCAAAATTACCCAAAGACACTTAGAAATTATTCTAGGAAGAAATACTCACATATTCAATTGCAGACTGAAAAACAAATAAGACATCAGGGCCAGTAGGTGAGGAAAAAAGGCAAGTGTCCATTTTATTCGTTCCGTTCAACCCGCCGGAATTCACACAAATGAGAGCTCTCAGTCATGATTCCCCCAAAAACCCAGATCTAAACTTTTCTATTTATACTACCCTTATCGGGACTTTACCATAGAACACAACAAGCCCCTTATTGCAATCCCATAGTTTTAAGATCTATCTGGTTTGATTTTCCATAGAAACGTAAACAATCCTTAAACCATAACAATCCGAGGCCTTAATCACGTGAGTGCACTTTGACCCAGTTCTTTCGGTATCTCTGGTTAATTTATTTAATTGCTCTACATTTCTGTTTTAAATATGGTTATACCGATTCCATACTTCATGATATCCATATATTATCATTATAATATTTTATATTCGTATTACTATTCTTAATGTTTTAATTTTTCTTCTGTATGTGTGTGTTCCATGTTTATGCACATTTGTCCTTGAGTGTGTTGACACATTTACACAGATGGATGATGTAATTTTTCTCTTCTTTGTGCTCTGAACTGAACCTCATATGATGATCATGTTTGGTCAGTTTGTCTGTGACCCTTGTGTTTATGTATGTATATTTTAAATACATAATTTCCTCCCTTTTAGGCTTTAAAGCCTCACCAACTTTTTCAATTAAGCGGGTATCTGTGGAGAAACTGGTTCTGCTTTACCCCATGACCATCCCCTACTAATTGTCGGATTGTTACTCTAACAAAGCCATATTGCCTACGATCCTCCCCGTCATCAAATGGGTCCCTTACACTGACCACTTCCAAACTACACTGATCAGGATGGGTGCTGTGGAGAGTTTGTAGACCCGGTGAGAGACGTGCTAGCGCTGTGCACCCTTGAGCTTCACGGTAGATTGGTAGCTGGAGAATTGTCTCAGGACCCCCCTACCTCCATTTTGCACTGGACCCATGTATATGTACCTTGCCATCCCCCTTAGTCTTATTTCTAAGTATGCATATATACGTTTGGTTTATACGTTTGATTATACACTCTACCTACATCAATTAGTGAGTTAAAGTTTGATCATTTATTTAGTAAGTTTAATGTTTCATTAACTGAGTTCTTCTACATTTTTATTACTATTACTACTGCCACTGCTAGTCTACATATGCGTGGCCATTACAGTGATTACTTGATTGGATCTACACATCCCTATATTTCTCAACTGGGCCTATTAGCCCACCATTTTGTATTTGTCGGGACCTGCAGAGTCTTGCTTCTTCTCCATAACTCAACTCTCGTACTCAGGGGTGGGTGAAAAAAAATTCTAAGGAGGAAAAATTCCCACCCTGCCAGCATCTTGTGCTCGACAGCATTATTATTCTCAGCCTGATTGCATTTCACAATTCTTTGCACATCACATGTTTTAAGAACATTTAAGAACATTTAAGAGCAATCTTGACAGTCTTTGTTGGCTTTGTTATAGTGTCTCTCTGTATGCTGGTTGTCTTCGGCTCAAGCACTTTTACGTACTGTAGAGAGCCTGTACTGTATCACATCCTCTTCTCACCCCATAGGGTTCAGATCAGCTCTTGTAATGATGAATGAATGCCTTTATTGTCATTATACACGTACAATGAAATTAGGAGCCACTCCCTTTTTTCTGTGCTAACATGTTCATATAAGACATAAAAGAGATA
>JAFFST010054239.1:20736-31216 GCA_022414735.1 Noturus placidus
TGCGGAGCCATGACTCAGTTAAAACCATGATGCACGACTCCCTATATTCATGGCAATGGCGTGTGTTAGCGCGTAGCTCCTCCATCTTGTTGAACAGCGACCGTACATTGCTTAGGATAATGGAGGGTAGTGGTGGCTTGTTACCCCTGCGCCGAAGCCGTTGTCTAATCCCTCCTCGCCTACCTCTTTTGCGCCGGTGTAGATTCCCTACAGCAGGATCTCTCCTGATTTCCTCCGGTAGATGAACCGGGGAAACGTCTCCTTTGTGCTGGAGGGCAAGCAGAAACTCTCTGGAGTATACTTGATGTTCTACATTATACTTAGACGATGCGGCTGGTGGGTGCAACCTCTTACCCAGGAGTTCGCCAACCACCAACGTGAGCAGTAGAAATGATATAAGTAGTTTCATGTCCTGGTATAAGCACAAAAACAGCTTTCCTGCACTATGTTATGCTAGAAGCTAACTAGCAGAGTGCTAATAACTATAGCCGCCAGTATGAGTACTACAGCACCTAATCTAAGAGTACTAAACTTGTTACACCCAGTAGCAACACGTGTGTAAAAGTAGCGTCTAAGATACTAGTGCAATGTCAACGTCTATGCCACACTATACATACTAAAACACTATACATTCTAAAAACAGCGCCAAAGAAATATTAAGTGATAATTGTTATGTAACATGACTCAAGACAGGAAGTAAGCACAGGAGGAATGTCTTTAATTACTCATATGGCATGGCATGAACACGCAGCTATGGCATGAACACTCAACTATGGCATGGCATGAACACACGACTATGGCATGACATGAACACACAACCATGGCATGACATGAACACAACTATGGCCTGTCATGAACACACAACTATGGCATGGCACAAAACACTGAACTTGCTTGGCTTGGCGTTTGTCACAAATCGAGACTTGATTCAGAAGCAGGTGCAGGTCGGCATCTTTCTTAAATCAACAAACAAAACATAAGCTAACACAAGCATGTTCACTCTAAATAATATCACGCAATATGCACATAGACATGAGGGATTTAAATACCAAACATAATTAAGCTAAACCAAAGACACCTGGGTTAAATCAGTCTACACTCTGGCACATAAGCTGATGTCTCCACGAGAAGCGAACAAACCAAAACACAAGTCATGCCATAGTGACATCTGCTGGCTGTTATGTAACAGAACACCACTCCAAAAGGTGCTCTTCCCGGAGCACCAATACCCCTCTCCAACGGGTCCCAGGCTCCTATGCAAGCTGTCACTTGCTGCCACAGAACGTGAGGCAGCCTCCGTTGGGCAGCAGATGGGCGGAGCAACACCCCTACTGGGACTGAAAGTCGGGGAACAGACCCTGGCGGAGCTGGAACACTGGACCACACCCCTGGCAGCATGAAAACACTGGGCACTGCCCCCAGAGGCTCTGGAACACTTGGCGAGGACCGCAGCAAGACTGGAAGACTGGTTGGTGTCCCCAGCGCAGCCAGGGAGAGAAACGAGGTTCTCTGTGAAGCCAGGGCGAGGAGTGAGGGTCTCCGCAAGGTCTCAAGGTCTCCGCCGAGCAGGATGGCTGATCGACAACCTCAGATGAGAAGGAAGACTGAGCGACGACCTCAGATGAGCAAGAGGCCGAGCGACAACCTCAGATGAGAAGGAAGGCAGAGCGACGTCCTCGGCGGAACGGGAAAGCGGTGCGACGTCCTCGGTGGAACGGGCAGGTGACACAAGATCCGCTACAGGGGAGGAAGTGCGGGAAATGGCCACTGTCAAGGGCCAAGAGTTCACGTTGGCTGGCTGCAGTAGCTTGCGAAGGCGGTGGAGCTGAGCGACTTCCTCTGTGAGCTGCCTTCTCTGTTCCACAAGTGCACGACACCACTTCTTAAAAGTAGCAGCCTCGGTGTCCAACTTAACCTGCTGCTTCTGTATCTTTTGGTGCGATATTCTGTCACGAATCGAGACTTGAGTCAGAAACAGGTGCAAGTCGGTGTCTTTATTAACCAACAAACAGAACATAAGCAAACACAATCATGTTAACTCTAAATAATATCATGCAATGTGCGCATAGATCTTAGGGATTCAAATACCAAACATAATTAAGCTAAACGAAAGACACCTGGGTTAAATCAGTCTACACCCTTGCACATAAGCCGATGTCTAGTCAGAAGCCATGCCATAGTGCCATCTGCTGGCCCTTACGTAACGGCGTTGCTTTTCTGAAACTCTTTAGCTTTGTCTCTCTTAGTCCAGTTTAGATTTGTGTGGGTAGATTCGGTTCACTGTGATGCAGGTTAATGCCGTGCGATGTGTGCAACAAGAGGCGTTTAAATAACCAGTCAATGTTCTCTTAACTGCCGACATCTGTCATCACTTGACACTATCGTAGCGTCAATGCTCATCTCCAGCTCGTGCACATGCGCGCTCGCAAGCTGCTCGTGCATGTTGTTGCCACAGTGCCCTCTGCTGGCGAGATCATGACAGAACCCCTCTGCAAAGGTGCTACTACCTCCAAGGGTGGTTCTGGGCCCCTGTGTAATCGGTTTCTTGAGGCCTCAGAAAACAGGGCAGCCTCTGCCGAGCAGCAAACAGCCAGAGCACCTCCCGCAGTGGGAATGAAACTCGGGGCGGTGCCACCAGCTAGACTGGAAGGCTGTTTGACTTTCTCTGCGAATCTGGAAAGCAGAGCAACTTCCTCCTCGGCGCAGGTAAACAGAACACTGTACTCTGTGTGGCAGGCAAACAGAATACCCTGCTCTTCAGAGTAGTCGAACAGAACGGTGTCCTCAGTGGTGCAGGAAGGCAGACGGACGTCCTCTGTGGGGTTCGGCTGGTCAGGACAGCGGGACCGCCTCTTTGGCTGAGCAGGGCAGCAGGGCAGCAGGACAGCTTCCTCAGCTGGGAAGGGCAGCAGGACAGTCTCCTTGACTGGGCTGGACAGCAGGACAGCTTCCTCGGCAGATGAGACCTCCCCGTAGGTCTCTGGCTGGAGCTCCACAGCTGAGACCTCCCCGTAGGTCTCAGGCTGGAGCTCTGAGGCTGCCTAGTTGACTTCAGACGGGGCCCAGAGGTTGCCAGGTTAACCTTAGGCTGGAGCTCCATAGCTGAGACATCCCCGTAGGTCTTAAGCTGGAGCTCTGAGGCCGCCAAGTTGACCTCAACTGGGATCTCCCTCCCGCAGCCCTTAGACTAGTATCTATTAAAGCAAAAAAGTGTGAAGGGCCTGTGTGAAAATGTATTTTCCTGTAGTTAATAATTTTCTAAATATATTAATTAATAATAAATATTTATCTATGACACAACCCTGTTCAATCAAAACAACACTTACATATAACTTTAAGAGCATGAAGTTGGTTAAAAGGTCTTACCCAGTAACACACAATGCTAAGTTGAAAGAAATTCCAGACATGATGAGAAAGGAGGTGATTGAAAAACATCAGTCTGGCAAGGGTTACAAAGCTATTTCAAAGGTTCTGGGACTCCATAAAACCATAGTGAGAGCCATTATCCCCAAATGGAAAAAGTCAGTACAGCTGTGAACCTTCCCAGAAGTGGCCGACCTTCCAAACTTCCTCCAAGAGCAGTTCATGGACTCATCCAGAAATTCAGAAAATAGCTAAAACATCATCAAAGGACCTACATGTCTCTTTTGCATCAATAAAGGTCACTGTTCGTGACTCCACTATCAGAAAGACACTCTGCAAAAATGCCATCAATTGAACAGTAATGAGGTGAAAACCACTGCTAATCCAGAATAACATTAAATCGCAAATTCGCAAATTCAGGCTGCTAAAATTCAGGTTTTAAAATTCAGGTCTTCACATCCGGTTCCCACAGGAAAAGCAATTGATTGCCAATACTAGTATTACACGCTCCTCAGAACCGGTTCAAAGCATTGGTTTTTGTGAGTTGTGGTTGGATTGTGCAGACAAGCCACAAGAGATGATCAACCAAGTGGTATGTTCAGGTGCACTGTTAATCAATATGACAGATTATTTTTAGACATTTTTTCAGTTATTTTTTTCTGCAAGTAAAGTTGTTATTCATATTAAATAATAGTATAGTAGATACTGGGATATTAAACCCATTTGTTTTCCCAACAGCACTTGCTCTTGGACTATGTTTTAGAGAAATTCTGCTCTCAACTGAACCATGCTGTTGGGCATATTCTTCAGACATGGATTATATGGAATTTATTTGCTAACAGGAGTTGTTTGTATTTTTTTTTTTTTTTTTAGTTCAATTTCAGAGGCAGTGAACATTCCACTGAACATTTTAGTGGGAATAGTAGAACTTCTTACTGTAATTATGCAAAATGTGCCCAGGAGGGAGACCAGCATGGTGATCATTCAACAAGAACAAGGGTCAATGGGGCGTACACGTCTTGAAGTCTCACCTTATCACATTGCAAACCTACTGGATCTGAATTTGTCTGTTCCCACTATTGCCAACCTGTTAGGGATAAGTAGACAAAACTTATACAGATGAATGGCGGAATGTAATCTCTCTGTTCAAGCTCTATATAGCAAACTGACGGCTGAGCAGTGGCATGCTTCTATAACTGCTCAGAAGCAAAGTATGCCTCAAAGTATGCGTTATTTCAGGAAAGATCCATAATCATTGGTGTGTTGATGATATAAAACCATGTATACTTATTAGAATATGTACTGAGGTTCCAGGTTCTGAATTTTACTGAATTTTACTTTTGTATGGTTAATTTATTACAGTATTGAGAGTCTGTGGCGAGACGTCTGGCCATCAGTGACAAATGTGTATTATGATGTTCTGCACTCCCTAGAGCACATGTGTCAAACGCAAGGCCAAATGTGGCCCGCCAGGTCATTTTATCTGGCCCATGAAACACTCTGTGTTCTCCATTGACTCCAATGTAAACCGGTCTGAGGCTGTAAGAGACGCTCAGAGCAGACGCTCCAGCTGTTCATTCACTTCATTAATAACCCGAGTACGGTTATATATGACGCTGTGAGCATCAATCAATCAAATCAATAAATAATAACAAATCAATCTGATTGGCAGAGGGTCCTCGGTTCTCCAATCAGATTAAAGCTCACAGTGTATTAGATGCCTAGGCGTGTGACAAATCGTTGTGGTTGAGGATTATGGGTAATGTAGGCCTTTCTGCTATCCAAACCATACAAATTTCATGAACAATGGAAGAACAAGTACATGTTTGCACTTCAAGGTGAAATACCAGTATGTCTTTTTTATCATGAGGCGGTTTCAGTCATGAAAGAGTGCAATCTACCTCTGCATTTTGACACCAGACACGGAGCTAAGTATGGGAAATTTAGCCTCCGAGAAAAACAAAGAATTGCAGCAGAATTAAAAGGCAAACTGCAGACACAGCAGAATGTGCTCACAAAAGATACAAGTTTTATTGTGGCTGAAAAATCGCCCAAGATTCGCCCCAAATTCACAAGGTGCATTTTTAAAGCAGTGCATGCTAAAGGTGTGTGAGCAGGTGTGTCCCGACCAGACACAGACTTTTCAAAATGTCAGTGTGTCAAGAAATACCATCACAGACCAAGTTAAGGAGTTAGCTGGAAATTTCCCAACACTGCTGGCCGAAGAGACACAAGCAGCTGTCTATTAGCTGTAGATGAAAGCACAGATAACATGGATACAGCACATCTCTCCATTTTTATTAGAGGCGTGAAGCCGGACCTCTCTGTTACTGAGGAGCTCTTGGATGTAGCTGCCATGCATGGGACCACAACGCGCCGGGAAAGTTTTGATGCAGTGCAGAAGTCCGTGAGTAAAAATAAATTGCGTGGGAATAGTTGGTGAGACTAACTACAGATGGTGCACCTGCGATGTGTGTTGGAAAAAAGTTCTGAATGAAGTTAAGGGTTAAGATAATAACTTGTTTATAATATTTTTTTTCTTTATTTGCTTTAATAGTTTGAACACTGATTCAAGTAATGTGGGTTTCAAACTGAACATATTTTTTTTTACATCTGTGCAAATGCATATGTAATATTTGTAAGTTGAATACATTATACTATATATAGTTGAATATAAAGGTTTCAGCATATGAAAATAATCTGTTGGCAAGAACATTGGTTTTCTTTTGTTATGTTCTGAAACTATGAGTTTAACTGAGTTAATTTAGCCTTAATTGGCATTCGTACAGGAGGTTAATAGATAGAGCCAAATATATTGTTAAAGAAGACACGACTATCGCTCACAATTGAAAAAATACTGAATTTACATATATTTTGAAATAATAAAAAAATTACTAATTCAAAACAGTAAGATAAGGCATGGAAAAACACTTTCATTTTCACAAAAAAACATTCAGTAGCCCCTTCATCTAAAATAGTGTGGTGGGGTTCAGTAGAAACATACTTCATGTCATCTTGGCAAATATTGCATGTGCCATGCATGGTAAAACAGAACAGACTTTCACATCATAGTAAACATCACAAACAGTAACAACACTTTGATGCATATGCTAAATTAGCACTGAAACATTTACGCTGCATGATTAAGGCAACAATGAAATAGTGAACGTTAGTGAAGAAATATGCAGTTACACCTGCTGAATAATCAAAGTTAAAGGTTTACATGCGCAAAACGATACTTGCATGACCCAATGCACATAATCAAGTCCATCCTGATGGACTGGTAATCTTTGTAGTGTCCTGGTAATCTGAGGATACAGAAGCAGGTAAAGGCTTTTTGGAGGTCACCACTAACAACTTCCATAGCCAGACTTTCTTTAGCAGCTTCCCATCCAACCCAGAACTTGAGCAGGTCCTTTCGGTCCTTGCTAGATGCTGAAATTGAATAAACATATTATTCAACAAATTAAAATATATATATATATTTTGTCATTTATGACAGCAACAATTTGTAGTATTGGACAAGGCACATTATTCTCTTTATTTTAAAATGAAAAAAAATATATATATAACTGCAGAACATTTACATAGACATGAAGACACACAAATGTCAGATTGTGACAAATATGTTTAAAATCATATTTATATTTAATGTAAATATAGTAGCCAATATAGATTTGGAAGTAGATTGCTGATACCATTGGAAAAACACCACACTTCCTCTCAGTCAGAAGTGACCAAACCATTGTACCTTTAAGTCCTCATCTGAGTTGTTTCATTTGGCGTGTTCTTCTCCCAAGAACCTACAATATGTATCAAAATGAGCAAAACAGCCAGTATGTGTCACAAATGACAGTTTAATTTATGTAATTCTAAATCATCAAACATATCTTCTAAGTCATTCAGTGTATCTTTCGGTTACGAGGAGCTTACACAAAAAGCAGACAATTCATGTTTTGTCACTACTTCAAAATTCTATAAGTACAATGTGGATTAAATATGCAAGCCAGATTTACAGAGCATAGAGACCTAAAACACAAATGGGGAGAAATAAAAAAAAAAACTACATTTATCGGAGGAGCAATAGTTAATTGCCTGATACTTCAAAGGAGTTTCCATTAAAATAATCTTTAAGCATAATTTGATATACTCAGAAGACATAACATAAAACATGGTCTTGTGCAGTAGGGGAATACAGGTATTTGAATACATGTAATCACATACCACAAACAAGAAATTTACATTACCGCATGTGAATGGCTCTGGGAAACCTTCTGTTTTCCTCGAATGGCTCTGGGAGATCCCAAGACAAACAAAGTTCTAAAACTTTCACATGTTGGTCCTCATCCAATGGATACTGTACCTTAAGCTTAATTAATATATATATATATATATATATATATATATATATAGTGCCTTGCGAAAGTATTCGGCCCCCTTGAACTGTTCGACCTTTTGCCACGTTTCAGGCCTCAAACATAAAGATATAAAACTGTCATTTTTTGTGAAGAATCAACAACAGGTGGGACACAATCATGAAGTGGCCAAGTCAAAGTCCATGGACTTTGACTTGGCCACTTCATGATTGTGTCCCACCTGTTGTTGATTCTTCACAAAAAATGACAGTTTTATATCTTTATGTTTGAGGCCTGAAACGTGGCAAAAGGTCGAACAGTTCAAGGGGGCCGAATACTTTCGCAAGGCACTGTATTAACAAATAACAAAATAAATCAAACAAATATGTACATTTTGGAAAGAAAAGACAGATAGAGAACAATCAGTTGGGGTCAGAAGTTTCCATACCCTTTGCAGAATCTACAAAATCGTAATACTTTTAACAAAATAAGAGGGATTGTAAAAATCCCATGTTGTTTGTTATTTAGTTCTGTCCTGTACAACTATTTCACATCTCAGATGGTAACATATAATCCCCAAAGACAATAGCTGAATTCATAAAAATCACGCTGTTCAAAAGTTTACATACATTTGATTGGTGTTACCTGAATGATCAATGACTGTTTCTAACCTGCGTGAAGTTGGCCCCTCCACCAACGCAAAATATCGGCAGAATAGAGTAAATTTTTTGTGCTTCATTTGTGCTAGTTTGTGCCGTAAAAAATTTTGTTTGTGCTTCGGTTCTGGAGATATTAAAAGAATATTCAAAAGGTCATTATGGGGTCATTCAGCCCCCCCCCCCACGTTCTCTAAATTCACCCCAAATAGTCTCAATCATTCGTGCTTCGTTTGTGCTGGTTTGTGAAGATACTGTAAAGGTTTTGTTTGTGCTGCTTCCGTTTTTAAAATATTAGACATTAAGTTCTATGAGATTTTATCACCAGCCCCCCAACAAGCTCCAAATTCACCCCAAATACGTAGTCTCAATCGTTTGTGCTTCATTTGTGCTGGTTTGTGCAGGTAAAAGACTCATTTGTGCTGCTTCCATTTATAAAATATTAAACATTGCATTATAGGTGCAAATCTCCTCGGTTTGAGCACCTTTTTAGAGTTAAATCGCCAAATACTTTTTCCCAAGACAAATCATATCATTTGTTCAATAAACAATTCCATTTACTTCATTCACAAAAGTGATTGAACTTTTCATTTATTTACAAGGAGAATAATCTGTTACACTTCACTGCCACTACTAGGTGTAAGTGACACTTCTGTTCACAATGCTCTTGTCGAAATTAGTATTATTAGTATAGGAAATGTCGACACAGTTACTAAATCAAAATTCTGGCCAGTGTAAGTACAATGCAGAAATGGATGCTTCCTGTTCTGGGAAGTCTGACACTGTCACAAACATCCATTCAACAGATGAAGACGCTATTGAAAACTGGAGAGGCCTAGCGGGTCCACCCAGAAAGAGGAAGAGTCATACCTCTCTCCATGTCCTGAATGGTTCCATGCAGATCCATCTATGAGGAGGAGAAGAATGAAAGTGGAACTATTGGAAAATGGAAAAAAATCAACAACCTTTTAAACTCAGGCAATCAAGAATCTCTTTACTGAACACATGTGCATTTGATGCTTTTTGTCAATGCTTATGTTGTGCTTTCTCCGATAGTGTAACTTTTAGAAATATTGTTTGCGGTGAAGACTCCAACAACCTCCTCCAGATAGTGAAAACGATCACCACAAAGGGTCTGAATGCACAGGTGTACATACAGAGGACAGAGCTGCTGAGTGGAATATTTAAAGCTGTCCAATTGAAGTCTGGTGCTCTCCAAATCGATGCACAGTGCGACATCTCCACTACCATTTAAAGATCAATGACACAACGTGCACGTATTTCCTTCACACTACAGTGCTCCTCAAAGTATTGCAGTTTCAGCACAGAAGTCACAAGGAAAATTCCATTTGTTTGTACTTCTGTTGATGTACAAAGTAGGCCTTAACTTTTCGGAGTCCCCCTGCATCAGGCCAATCCATAGTCCATCACAGTGTCCTTCTGCATTCAAGACAGACTCTACCTCAGGAAAAGTGCTCTGTGCTGGGAAAGTTTCTCACAGTTACAGTCTGGGAGAACGTCAGTAGATTGACACTGATCTGGGAAGCACCTCCACAGAATTTCCTTTGTGTGAACTTTCCTCCAATTTGATGTTCCAAGGTGAGAGATTTACTTTAAAGGCAGCCATTGCTTTCAGAAAAGGCTTAACCCAGGATGCTCTTGGCCATTATGTGGCCTACTGCAGGAGGTCTCCATGTGTCTGGGAGATGTCAGAAAAAAAAAAAAAATATGCACACATGATGTGTTATACAAAAAAGGCTACTTGCAATGTTTAAATTTAGTTAAAATTTCAAGTATTTTTCAAATTCAAGTATTTTTGTTCTAGGCCTTGATTTCCCATTCCTGCTTGGAGAAGTCGTCTCTGCTTTTCTGGAAGTCGAGCTTGATGGTGTTTCACTCAAGTCTTGTTTTGAAGACAGACAGGGGCTTGTTTAAGTGTTTAATATTAAGTGTTTTTTTTTTTAAGTTTAAGTTTTTAAAAGGTCCATTATTTGTGTCAAAGAATGTTTGATAGTAAAATAATTTTGGTTTTAATCTAAATTCATTGAGTCATTTAAGTCATTAAGTTTCCCCATACATACACATATACACACACACACACACACA
>JAFFST010054239.1:68761-87426 GCA_022414735.1 Noturus placidus
CTGAGCTCGAGCTGTTTTGCAAGGAGGAATGGGCAAAAATTTCAGTCTCTCGATGTGCAAATCTGATAGAGACATACCCCAAGTGACTTACAGCTGTAATCGCAGCAAAAGGTGGCGCTACAAAGTATTAACTTAAGGGGGCTGAATAATTTTGCTCGCCAGATTTTTCAGTTTTTATTTGTTGAAAAAGTTTGAAATATTCAATAAATTTCGTTCCACTTCATGATTGTGTCCCACCTGTTGTTGATTCTTCACAAAAATTTACAGTTTTATATCTTCATGTTTGAGGCCTGAAATGTGGCAAAAGGTCAAACAGTTCAAGGGGCCGAATACTTTCGCAAGGCACTGTACATGTTGGCAAGAGGTCTGAAATTGTACGGTATCAAGCATACCCCGTCCCTGGAAAAAATTCAGGGTATCGCTGAAGCCATCGTGTGTGAATGGCAAGATGAGCCTCACATCAAAACAGTGCTGAACGAGGTCAAGGGGAAAACCAAAGACGTTTTCAACGAGCAGATGTGTGATGACGTTATGGACTACTGGACCTTCCCCTCATCTCTGGAACCTGCTGAACCGGCGCATTCATGGGAAACTTCAAAACACGCCACGTCTATTCTGACTGCGAGAAAAGCCTGAAGCCAAACAAAATTCTGAAGACATTCATAAATAATGTGTGTATCAAGTTTTATTTTACATGTATTGCTGAAAACGTTTGAATGTAACTAAATCTGCTTGTGATATAAAATGTGACATTGATTGAAAATATATGTAATACCATGCTCAGGTGTTCTGAGATAAAAAAAAAATGCTTGTTCTACACTTGCGTTTGATCATTGTTGTCTTGACCCTCGAAAATGACTTAGCGATTGCTGAAGAATATATATTATATGCCATCAGAACCTGGCTCGTACGGAGGCAGTGAGAGTTTGCAGAGAGTTATTGTTGAGAAAATAGGTAAAAGAGCTAGGATGCATACAGTCTACATAACCCGGTATCTACAAAGTTTAAAAATAACAAGGTTTTTGTGAAGAACATCGATGAACAGTGGCAAGCTGATTTAGTCGATATGAGCAACCTCTCCGAGAGCAACGACAACGCGAAATTTATGATCACGTGTATAGATAATTTATCCAAATATGCCTGGGTACGTGTGTTACGAAACAAGACCGGACGCGAGGTAACTAAAGCCTTTGATTCCATTCTATAGGAAGGTAGAGTACCCAGAAAACTACAAACTGATTAAGGGACAGAGTTTTTCAACAAACATTTTTAAACATTAATGAATAAACATGACATTGTTCACTTTGCTACGAGTACGGGGCAAAAAGCAGCGGTGTGTGAAAGGTTCAACAGAACATTACAGACCAGGATGTGGAGATATTTTATCACTTTTAACATGAGAAAATACACAGACATAGTCCAGGATCTGATTCAAGCGTACAATAACAATTACCATTCTAGCTTAAAAATGAAACCTGCCGAGGTCAACAAAGCCAATTCCTTCAGAGTATTTAAAACCCTCTACGGACTGTTCTCACCTAAATTAAAGAGACTAAAAATCAAGTTTAAAGTCGGTGATATCGTTAGAATTTCCTGTTTGAAAATACAGTTTTAAAAAGGATACAAGCAAAACTTTACGAATTAATATTTTACAATCTCAGAACAGATACCGAGAGATCTCGCGGTATATAAATTACAAGACTACAATGGCGAAAAAATAGACGGAACATTTTTTGAACCCACGTTACAAAAGATCATTATAGGGAAGGACAAGATGTTTAAAATTGAGAAAATCTAGGCTGAAAAGACCCGAAAACGGAAACAAGTCTGCCTGGTGAATTGCGTGGGGTGGCCTGATAAATTTAATTCCTGGGTTCCGGTCGAAGACGTAGATAACATAAAAAAAGGAACGCTGTGAACAAAATTGAAATCTATATTTGTTAAACCATGGAAGAGTGTGGATTCTTTGTGACCCTTCCAAGCAACGCGTCTTTGGATATTTACCCTAATATTAAGATCGCACACAACACTAATAAATTTGCCAAACCAATCGATTTGAACGGATTATGGGAAGTCTTGCTCCCGGAGGTGCAATATATCCGGAGTTGGTACTCGTTAAAAGAGGAAGTATACGTGTCGTATTATCCAAAGGGATGGAAAGAGAACGCAAAACAGTTACTTTAATATCGCTCCAGGATATTATAAAAGTATCAATGAAGTAGTTAGTGAAATCAACAGTCACATACAGACATTGGAACTCGGAATAGAGATGATCTATAACCCTAAGAAAAATAAAATACGCAACATATCCCTAAAACTTTTTGCGTTCAAAGCTAATGGAAAATTAGCATATATGCTCGGTATGAATTGAAATACCGGTGTTCCGATAACGATCCGAGAACCAGACACGCATAACCCCGCTGATATTCATGCAGGTTTTTACACAATGTACGTATATACAGACGTTATCGAGTATCAGATAGAGGTACATTCCATGTTATGTAACTTGGATTTTGACAGGTCTAGGTCAAAGGTTAGTCATGAATCAATGACAGGTGACAGGTTTATGAGGGTTTATGAGGGGTAGGATAATAAAAAATAATGCCCGGTGACAGGTTTATGAGGGGGTTGGATAATAAAAAATAATGACCGGTGACAGGTTTATGAGGGGGTAGGATAATAAAATGATTGACATGACAGATGTAAGGGGATAGAATAATAAAGAGATCATAAAGATTTATGACCCCGGATTCCGATGGAATCTGTATAAAAACAGATGAACTCAAGAATAGTCATTCCCATACACACACACACACACACACACACACAAACGTGCACACGGATGCAACCCACCCCCATCTGGACTCCCACACCCGCACATCCACACACGCATAAGCACACACACACATATATTGATGTTGTCATATTTATGTAGCATCATAAAAAAAGTAGTTATGTTAAATCCGGTGCCGATGTATTCTGGAATTAACACATATGTTTTTCCTTTACATAGAATGTGAAACACTCCTAGGAAGTCATAAAATACAGTGATATCGCATCATAAAAACTAGTTATGTTAAATCCGGTTCAGAAGTATTCTGTATAAACACACACACACACACACACACATACACATACATACACACACACACACACACACACACACATCCAACCAAAAATACGACACACACAGACAGACACACACACACACACACACACACGCACATACATATCCAAAATACGACGCACACGCTTAGTTACACGGACAAGGTAGGCCCAGGTCATAGGTCAGTTCTGTTCCGTTGTAATTTACACATACACACACATATCCAAACTATGATACACACACACACACACACACACACACACACACACACGTGCACACACACACATCCAACCAAAAATGTTCTTAAAGGGGTATTAGGATTTCTCGCAGCAGACATCGTAACAGATAGTTGTAACTCTCTCTCCCCTCCCGCTCTCCCACATGGTCACCAAGTCATAAATGTACACGACTCAACAGTCAGCCAGTGGGGACATGGGATGCCAAAGTTTAGACAAAAGCATATGTTTTTAGGGACAGTTGAGATGTAATCAATAGGTCTAACTAACCTTTGGATATGTTAATAAAGTGTACTCAATATGTAACCAACATTCAGAATTATTACTTTAGCATAATCGAATGATCAATATTGGTATAAAGGCATAATCTATATGTATAATCAATAGTTAAATGCATAATCTAAATCCATAGAATAATGTTTGATCAAGGTATATTCTGAGTGTGGATTGAGTTAGAAGAATTCTGTGTCTTACTAAACAGTAGGCCATATTGCTTTCTGTGGCAAATCTAAAACGATAAACCACTTCCAACTGTCTTCTGAGTGTGTAAAGTAAGAACATGTGTTTGTGTAAACTCAGCTTCACTCTGTGGCAGTAAATTAGACACATTCCAGAACTATGTGTCTGAACTGGACCCCTGGGCTTTCAAATTGGTAAGACCAGAGAAGATAAGAGTTCAATGGAAGGGTACTGAAAGGAGGATAAAGGATGAAATATGTGCCATGCTGGAGAGTCCAGGCTGCGTTTACCTCCTAAGGGTCCTATTTAGAAGGTATGTAAAAACTTTTTTTTTGTTGTTTTGTTTTACATTTCTTTGGGTATATCAATGTTTCAAAGTATTTATTTCAGTAAAATGTTTGAAAATGCATTAGTTGATTTAAAATAAAATTTAAGTTGTAGAACATTTTACATTTATTCATTTAACAGACGCTTTTATCTATCAAGCAAAGAACAATACAAGAAGTGCTAGAATGCAAGATCTAGAAGAAAGTAGTAACTTAACAAAATTGGCTTGATAACTTCAAGTCACTACTGTCAAGTCTGTACCCATTTAACATGTCTGGACAAATTGAGACAGTTGAGAATGTGTTAGAGGACCTGTAGACTGAATAAATACTATACAAATGACGTTTCAATGTGAGCATCATTTCACTTACAATAAATTCTACTAAAGCAATGAATTTGGGAATATTCTCATTTGTGATATGACCAATAGTGGACTCATATTGTGATATGAGCAATAGTGTATATGTTACAGCTGCTAATACAGTTGATGGTCCATTTTGCACTACAACACGTAGTTAATGCTTTTCATAATTAGCAGTGAAAATTGAAAATCTACTCTTTAGTTTACCATAGCAGTGGAAAAGACTGAAAGCGTTTCATTTGATACATCTGTTCATCTAGAAAGGGCTTTCATTTGAGCTATAGGAAAGAAAAGCATGATTACATTTCTAATGTCTAATTTCATGGATTGATACATTTTTAGCTGCCCATGGACTGTGGATAGTTCTATGAGAATGATAAAAGTAGCAGTATGCAGAGTGTTTCTTTTTTGTATCGGAATAGCGGAATAGCTTTAAAAACTTGTGTTCATAACTATGGTACATAACACTTAAATTCATTTTAAATAATGTGAAAAGAAAGTGTGTTTGTATCTGTGTGTGTGTGTGTGTGTGTGTGTTTGTGTGTGTCTGTCATATTTTTGGTTGGATGTGTGTGTGCACGTGTGTGTGTGTGTGTGTGTGTGCAAGTGTGTTTGTGATATTTCTTGTTTGGATGTGTGTGTGTGTGTGTGTGTGTGTGTGTGTGTGTGCTTGTGTGTGTGTGATATTTCTTGTTTGGATGTGTGTGTGTCACATTTTTGGTTGGATGTGTGTGTGTGTGTGTCATGTTCTTGTTGGGATGTTTGTGTGTGTCATATTTTTGGTTGAATGTGTGTGTGTGTGTGTGTGTGTCATGTTCTTGTTTGGATGTTTGTGTGTGTCATATATTTGGTTGGATCTGTTTGTGTGTGTGTGTGTGTGTGTGTGTGTGTGTGTGTGTGTGTGTGTAACATAACTTGTTTTTATGATGCAACATCACAATATTTTATGACTTCCTAGGAGTGTTTCACATTCTATGTAAAGGAAAAACATGTGTGTTAATTCCGGAATACATTGGAACCGGATTTAACATAACTACTTTTTATAATGCTACATAAATATGTGTGTGTGTGCTTATGCATGTGTGGATGTGCGGGTGTGGGTGTCCGGATGGGGGGGGGGTTGCGTCCATGTGCACGTTTGTGTGTGTGTGTGTGTGTGTGTGTGTGTGTATGGGAAGGACTGTTCTTGAGTTTATCTGTTTTTATACAGGGGTCATTAATCTTTATGATCTTTTTATTATCCTTTTATTATCATATCCCCTTACAATTGTCATGTCAATCATTTTAGTATCCTACTCCCTCATGAACCTGTCACCCGTCATTCATTTTTATTACCCTACCCCCTCATAAACCTGTCACTGAACATTAATTTTTATTATCCTACCCACTCATAAACCTGTCACCCGTCATTAATTTTTATTATCCTACCCTTCCTAACCCCTCATAAACCTGTCACCTGTCATTGATTTATGACTGACCTTTGACCTAGACCTGTCAAAATCCAAGGTACATGACATGGAATGTACCTCTCTCTGGTATCAACGAGTCGGTGACAGTATTGCCCCATTACTGAGATGCGTACATATAACAGGTGAAAACAATAAAGTCATCACAATTACTTATGATAAGCTGCATTACATAACTCTCACCAAGAATCACATCACCGATATAATAATCTGTCAGGATTCCCCCTGCTGGCCAGGTGCGGCACTGCACCTTGGCCGGTTCTGGCGCCATCATGTGGCTGAACTATGGCAGTGACTAAACCTAGCACCTGGACTTTGTGTCGGTGGACTCCATGTCCCAGCAGCCATTGCCACTTGGTCACATGTATTCTAGCACCTGTTTCACGTTTCCGTTAATGAGCACTTGTGTGTGTATATATAGTTGGGATTTGCACTTAGTCAGGGTCTTTTGTTAGGGTGTTTAGACTTCTGTATCTGTTTGATTCCTGCATGTCTGTTTAGACTTCTGTATCTGTTTGATTCCTGTTCCTCTGGTAAGATTCCTGTATCTGTTTAGACTCCTGTTTCTCTGTTTAGACTCCTGTTTCTCTGTTTAGACTCCTGTTTCTCTGTTTAGCCTCTTGTTTCTCTGTTTAGACTCTTGTATCTTGTTAGACTCTTCCTGTGCCACGGTGGGCGGCGTCCGGCATTCCTGTGCCACGGCGGGCGGCGTCCGGCATTCCTGTGCCACGGCGGGCGGCGTCCTGCATTCCTGTGCCAAGGCGGGCGGCGTCCGGGATTCCTGAGCCTCTGAGGGCGGCATCCTGCATTCCTGTGCCACGGCAGGCGGCGTCCTGCATTCGTGTGCCAAGGCGGGCAGCGTCCGGCATTCCTGAGCCACGGCGGGTGGCGTCATGCATTCCTGTGCCAAAGCAGGCGGCGTCTGGCATTCCTGAGCCTCTGAGGGAGGCGTCCGGCATTCCTGTGCCACGGCGGGCAGCGTCCTGCGTTCCTGTGCCACGGCGGGCAGCGTCCTGCGTTCCTGTGCCATGGCGGGCGGCTTCCTGCGTTCCTGTGCCACGGCGGGCAGCGTCCTGCTTTCGTGAGCCTCTGTGGGAGGCGTCCTGCGTTCCTGAGCCTCTGTGGGAGGCGTCCTGCGTTCCTGAGCAACCGGAAGCTGCACCTTGAACTCCATCACCAGTAAGGGTGTTCCAACTCCCTTCTACCCGGCCAGGACTGCCTCGGTCCTTGGTTTCTGCCTGGGACATTCTGCCCCAGGGGCCAGGACCGCCAACAGGGGGAATGTTCGTTAGCACTCCGGGAGGAGCGCCCTGGGGGGGGATCTGTCAGGATTCCCCCTGCTGGCCAGGTGTGGCACTGCACCTTGGCCGGTTCTGGCGCCATCGTGTGGCTGAACTATGGCAGTGACTAAACCTAGCACCTGGACTTTGTGTCGGTGGACTCCATGTCCCAGCAGCCATTGCCACTCGGTCACATGTATTCTAGCACCTGTTTCACGTTTCCGTTAATGAGCACTTGTGTGTGTATATATAGTTGGGATTTGCACTTAGTCAGGGTCTTTTGTTAGGGTGTTTAGACTTCTCTATCTGTTTGATTCCTGTTTGTCTGTTTAGACTTCTGTATCTGTTTGATTCCTGTTTCCTCTGGTTAGATTCTTGTATCTGTTTAGACTCCTGTTTCTCTGTTTAGACTCCTGTTTCTCTGTTTAGACTCCTGTTTCTCTGTTTAGCCTCCTGTTTCTCTGTTTAGACTATTGTTTCTCTGTTTAAACTCTTGTATCTGTTTAGATTATTGTCTCTGTGTTTAGCCTGAATGTATGTAGCCTAGTGCTAGTGTCTTTGTTTTGCTTATGCTATTCTGTGTGAAATAAACGTTCACAATTCCGTCTGCGACTGCTTCCACCTCAACCGCCATCGTGACATAATCGAAGTCTGTACCATTTAGTTACGGGAAATTTATAGCTAAACTACACTTTAGACCCGCTAAACATTCGTTCCGTATGTAAAAATAATGGATAGGAGCTATGTTTATCCGCAGACCTACGTGGATTATTATGTCCACCAGGCTGGAAATGGCCTTCCGGGGTTTCAAGGTGCCCCCACCATGTATGGGTCTGGGCTAGGAGGACTGTTCAAGGGCCTTTTTAGAATGGATGTTCTATTCCTCAAAAGGGGGTTTACTATTGCAAAACCTCATTTAAAAACATCGGCTAAAGTTTTCGTAAGCAACGTGGTGAAAAACATTATGAGCAAGACACAGACTCAGAATCAAATCGGATCGGGTCTAGTGGTGATTGCGCGTAAAAAATCTAAAAGGCTCCCAGGACGTTGACACGTGATCCCTAATAAAAGACGCAAGGTTGCTAAAATCAAGACCAGTGTGAAAAAGACCAAGCAGAGAGGCAAGAGGCATCCTTCCATCTCTCAGAAGAGAAAGCGATTGAACATTTTCTAACATCATGGCTTTCTTACACAGTCTATCCTCAGAGTGTACCAAGACAGAATTGGATATTTTCACATTACCTTATACCCAAACGAATATCGAAAAGTGCACTTATGTTGAAATATCTCCACTTTCCGATTTTACGGATAACGGACCCCTGGAGTTCTATGTGGCTGGAAACGGGAAGGATTAACTCGACTTGAACAACACTTTTTTACATCTGGTGTGTAAAATCGTGAACCCTGACGGACCCAACATAGCTAACGATGCAAAGGTTAGAGTCGTTAACTACCCAGTAGCCTCACTTTTTTCACAAGTTGATGTCATGCTCGGGGATCGTCTTATTTCTCAATCTAGCAGTACATACCCATACCGCACTACATTTAAAAGTCTTCTCAACTATGGAAAAGATACCCTGGAAACACAATTTTTCACAGGGTTATTCTACAAAGACACTGCTGGACATATGGATGCCACAGACCCGGACAGGTCTCAAAAAAGGGCCAGTTTCAGTGCTGAAAGCAAAACCTTTGACCTGATTGGACACATTCACTCGGATATATTTTTTTCAGGATAAAATTTACTGACCGGAGTCGATTTGAGGATTAAAATGGTTTGCAGCAAAGATGAATTCTGCTTGATGAAGGAAGGAAATGTGAATTTCATTCTGAAAATACTCAACGCTTCTCTTTTTGTGAAGAAAGTATCTGTCGCACCGTCTGTAAAAGTTGGTCACGAGCAAGCACTTCTCAATGCCACAACCAAGTACCCGATAGAGAGAGTCTGTTTGAAGACCTTCAGTCTAGCTGTGGGGAGCCGCATTTGTTCAGAAGAGAACCTTTTCCTCGGGCCTTTACCTAAAACCATTATCTTTGGTATGGTAGACAACGATGCCTTCAGTGGGGCGTACAATAAAAACACTTTTAATTTTAAACATTACAATGCAGAGTTTATCACGCTCTATGTAGACGGTACTCAATACCCAGTAAAACCGTTTCAGCCTGTTTTTCAGTCCGGTAACGTGGTCTGTGAATTCCATTCTTTAATTTTGGCATCAGGAAAGCAGCTGAAAGATCAGGCTTTGTCAATAAACAGATATGAGTACCTGAATGGCTATACTTTATTCGCTTTTAACCTGAATCCTGATAACTATTGTGGGCAGCATTTGTCATTAATAAAGTCTGGGAATATGCGATTGGAACTCTTCCAACATTGGAAGATTGGAACGATTCGACAACCGCTTCCGAGCACGGTGAATCTAATCGTGTATGCCAGTTTCGACAGTATTCTTGAAATAAACAACCAAAGGAACATGCTCACCGATTACCAGTAACTCATGGATACCAGAGAACTAACAGAGGTTATGAGAAGTTGTCCTGAAATAGAAAAAAATATTTCACGGTGTGATGACCTGTGACGAGTTACCTACGAGTACGCTGAGAAAGTTTCCTGCTTTCCTTCATCGTTAACACACATCTGAGACACATGCCGGGCGAGCACTGGCTAGCTTTATGTCATATTGACAAAAACACGGGATCATTTTTTGACTCATACGGAAACCCCCCAGATTACGAAATCTTTCCTTGTTCTGTTTATAATTTTTTGACAAAGAACTGTTGAAAAATAAAATATAACCATGTACAAGTTCAAAACTATACTTCAGTTTGCTGCAGGCAACATTGTGTGTGTGTTTTTTTTTCTGTGTCACAAAGCTGAAGTTTATTTGTTTAACCGTATTATGTCTATGTATAGCAAAGATTTAAATAGAAATAATAATGCTGTTGTGTCTTTTGTTAAGAAAATGTACCCTAGAGTAAGTAAAAAAACATTCATTTACTTGTGTACAGTGTGTTAACTCTCTAGATATGTTTCATTTGCATGTGTAGTAGAATATTAAATGACGTTGATTCACAAGAAAATTGTAAAACAAAAGTTATTTTATTGATATAAAGGTAACACAACAAAACACATTCATTGTCCCTCGTCATTTTAAAAACCAAACCAATCAGTATGGTTAAAAAAGGGGGATTTGAAAACTGATTCAGAATCATAGTCTTTGTTTTTAGGTGGGGAAACAAGGTTAGATGTATCTTTAGATCGTTTTATGTCAGATATTTTGCGTCGAACACTTTCATTAGGTATTGCTGAAAAGGGTATATTTAAGTTGGCTACCGTTTGTAAGAACTCGTTCGAGCCTAAAGGCCTCCGTTCGTCAGATACCAAAAAAGACAAACAAACAAAAGACATGATGAGAGGTTGTGAGATTTTTAAGCAAATCCACCATGTGAGATCCTTTGATAGTGTTTTCTTTAAAAATAAATTCACCGCTATCGTTCCACAAAGCACCGGATTTAAAAAGTTTTTCCATATTGTACAAAGCATTTCTTTTGTTTCTCACATAAATGTTAGCGAGCACCTCTTGTACGAGCTCATCTTTGGGTGACTCGTTTTTGGTGGCTTGGTCACCGCTGCTTCTGTTTTGATTTCCGTTACTTTAGGTAGGGTCAATTGAGTGGTTTCCTGCTCTTCTAGTTTAACCAAGTTTAAAAAATTTTGCAGCACCGACGCGTAGAGTTTTGCCTTATCGTAATCGTTCAGAACAGTCCTTGACAAAATACCTCGTATTGCATCGTCGAAGTTGTTTTCGACAGTCTTTTTTAAGCTCTCCTTCTCTGAGGTGATGTTTCTAAGTTTATCGAGCTGATGTTGAGGGACTAAATACATTTTCTCCGCAGTCTCCATGTTAATTGTCGCGAGATGCAAATAAACTGCTTAAAAAAGGAATGGCTACACTGACCAAAGGTAGAAGAAATCCTCCTGATTGATTAATAACTTTCCTTTTTCTTTCTACGGACGCTCTTTTATCCACAAATAGTTTGATCCATTTTTTTTGTTGTTTTTTTAAAACCCGGTACTGTTTTGTCGTCAGCGGTACGTTCCCTCTGAAAAGCTAGTCCACATATGCTTAGGATGAGATCTGTGGGCCCATCACATAATATATCTTTTCTCCTCCGGGGTGGAGACCTTTGTAATGAATTCAGCAATGGGAGGGGTTTTTTTTTCAATCGATCAGACATTTGTCGTCAATACTTTTTTTTTTTTTCTTCTTCTTCGGAACATACACAACCGGTTTCTCTCCCAGAAACAACCCTGACCAGAGACAAAGCTCTGGCGTTTGTGCTTTCAGGTCAACAAATAAATACCCGTAAGGTCTAGGTACGGCATCGAGAAATAATTCCAAAAAATACTTGCTGTTACCCGGATACATTTGACAAGCCAGTATGCTGATCTGTAATTTATCTCTAGGGTTTTTAAAAAGAACCATGTAGTTGGTGTGTTCAGGTTGATTGTTCTGCTGGTCTTGCCTTGAACAAACATGTTTTGAATGAGATAGATGATGCTCAGATTTCTGTGGTGTGTAAAAGCTTTTTCTACTTTCTCATTTTTACTGGCAGATTCCATCAAGTCATCAATTACCAACAAGTTTGTTTTACCAGGAAGAAATAGTTCGTCATCACACAAAGAATCAGGGATTCCTTGTAGAAATTTAATATTTATTCTGGTCAACAATTCAACGTGCAGAGGTTGCCAAACACGTATAACAGCAGACAATGTTTTTGGGAACTACCGACATTGCCGCTTTACAGTTTTCCAACAACATTTTGATAAAATAAGATTTTCCACTATTACTTGGTCCACATATGATACATGAAAAGGGAAGTTGCATCCTAGCGTCAAAAGCAGTCAGGTTCATATTTTCCATCACAAAAACACATCAACAGAAATTACACGAATCAATCAATAAATCAATACTCAAATTATCTTAATATCTGTAAGGGAGAGTTGTAAAATTGGGTAATAAAACATGCTTATCCTATACAACCCTGAACCTTTTTATCAGTAATTTGTTTCTCAAATGAAATCCTTTTTTATCTCTCACGATTTGGTTATGTGTGCTTATGAGATGACTGGATTGATCCGGATTTTTCACTCACTCGTAGACCAGGTCTGTCAGTGATTTCAAATTGACAATTTCAGAATTGCTAAAATTTAAGGTAATGCCTTTGGCTTTCATGGTTGTTTTTCCTTTTGCGGTTTTGTAACCATAGGTTTTAAAACCTGCGCTTACAAATTCTGTGATTTGATCACCATCATCTAGTTCGCTGGTAAGGCCACCCAAGTAATCGCTTAGGGGAGGCATCCAGTCACTTTCCTTACTTTTAAATATGACTCTGTCTGTGTCTGTGTACAAACAACGCTGACCGAATCGATCCATCAAATTGTACAGCTCGGGTCTAGTGTACGCTGTAGTGAAAATGCCTATGGATACATTAGCGTTCAGCGGTTTAATCAATATCTCATCCATGTAACGCCACTGCACCATCGCCACCTCCGCGTTCAAAAAAGAGAACTGACTCACATTGTAAATATTGGAGAACATGAACCCTAAAAACTCGTCAGATTCACAAATTAAGGTCATGTTTGATCGGTCAAGTCTTTGAAACATCTTACCCCACAACAAATTTAGTGCGGGTTTAGCCACAGATCTTTTGGCGGGATTAATGGTTACCAATTCCAGATCCAAAGTGATCCCTTTGTTCTCCTTATATTTGTGAATGTACTCACATTTAGAGGATTCATCAACGACCCAGGACGTATAACCTGAACTTTCCTGTTTGGTCTTGAGAAACATTTTAATATATCTCCTAAACAGATTTTCAGACCTTTTAGGAAATTGCCACACTTCCAACACTTTCGGAATTTTGTAACCTTTCTCGACGGCTTTCTCAATCTCGATAGATGTCCATGTTCCGGTAAGAACTCTCTCATGATCCGTATGATTGCATTGTTTTAGCTGCTGCTCAGCGCACTTTCTACATAGAGGAAAGAGGAGTTTGCTTTTTACATGGTATGGTGGAAGAGGTGCCCACAGACCCCTAGGCGGTAATACCTTTGCTCAGACGATACCAAAGTAATGTTTCAGAGGTTTAAAGTCACAATAAGTGATGACAGGGTGATCGATCGGATATGTCTTTGTCTTTTTTACGAACAGGTAAAGAGAGGTAAAATTGAAATAATCGATTCTCTCACTGGGTACCGCTACATAATGCAACTGTAACACGTTTGTTCGACCACCGAAAAGAGCATCTCATGGATTTAAACGTTCTGGAAAGTTAAAGTCTTTTAGAAAGTTTATCACGTGGTTGTCATTTTTCTTCATTTCATTTCACCCGTGTTCCCAAATCAGAGTGACATCCAAATTGAGAGTGTCTTGCAGATTCTTAATTATCTCCATCGATTTTTGACGGACATCTCCGAAGGTGGGAATGAATTTGGTAAGAGGATGCGTTGTCATTGAGGGGAAACACTTTTCACAGCCATGATAAAAACAACCAAGAAACTCAAAAACCTTATGGATTTTCCCATCCTCACAGTAACCATCGACGTAAAAGTTATTAAACCTGACTTCACCTTCATTCAAAGCGTGACGAATGGGCACGTTTTGGGGTTTAGAAACGTATTTGAGCCATTGTATGGAAGGTGTTGAGTAACATTTCTGAGCGGTGATGTAATTAGCAAGAGACGGAATAGCTAAAGTGTTTTTACACAGGAACTTGGTTCTAAAGATTTCCATGCACACTGAGGCGATCATTATGCATTTAAAAGGATCGACCTTTGTACTATCCAGAATTTCTTCTCTTAAACATATACAACCTTTTCTCAAAATTTATATGTCATTCACGCAGTATTCGGCCATTTCTTTCTTGAAATCAAAGAAAGCAAAGATGCAAGCTACACCGTAAAACTTGGTCAGGATTTGGACCTACATAATCCTGATGTTCTACGGTGTTCCAGAAATGGGGTTAAATAGCCTTTCTTGCTTTCCGAAAATCCCATGGCTTTCGGTATATTACATAGTTTCATGGGGAGAAATGATAAGCTGTCAATGTATTTCTGGCTAAATGCGGTATCAATGAAACACAAAATTTTATTGCCTTGCACAATGATTTTGGGCGTGATTTCTTCTTTCACCAAATGGTTTAACAAGAGGTATGAATCAAAACCTCTAGCGTTATGCACGATAAACGTATAATTGTGGTATGCATTACACCGAAACTTCTTAAAGAAGGCACTGACGCAATCGTCCCCTTCAGCCACCCACTCCTATCCCATAAAATTGATACAGCATATGAAATTAGCTACGTGAATTCCTGTTTCCTGCCTAGTCTCGAAATCATAAAACACATAATCCGTATTTTTTGTTCTTTCCTAGCACACTGTATAAAACATCTGTGATTGATATCATCGTCAACTTGTTGGCCACAGCTTATACATTTCGGACGTGCGCACACATGATTCTCATGATTAGAAGGTTTATCACGTATCACAAGTTTACATTTACAGCAGTAGAACCCAGTGTCACACATAGAATATACGCCTTTGCGCGACTGAATCTTTACTTTATGCCTCTCAAAACAGTATCGCAATCTACACAGTCTCTGACACTCTGAGCATTTAGTTATTTTGTTTGAGTGCTTGTGACATTCGGGGTTGTGACAAACGTTGCAGCTATATTTGCATTTATGTTTCCATAAAACCTGAAACCCTGAGTGACAGAAAGGACAGACATGACTCATTCCTAAAAGACCAGTGATACTTTTAACCCCATAATAGTGGCTGTCATGCAGAAACAAGTACATTGTTTTTTCATGGGGAGTTTTGCTAGTTTGAAAAAATGAGTATACGGCTTTGCTTTCAGACCAGTGTATGATTACAATTTTACAATTCAAATGTCTCTCAAATCTTGTATACAAGCAGCATATACAGCAGCAAAGCTAACAGCTGTGTTTACAGATAACCCCACGTCGTGTTGTAATCGTCTACCAAGTTGTTTGACTTAAAAATTATTTTTTTTCACGATTCACAAGTTGGGTAACACACATGGCGAAACATAGGTTATCTCGGTTGTGAAAAATGTAAAATGCTTCATTTTATTCCGTACGATTTCGGATTTAAATAGATGACCTATTTTCCTTCTATTTCCAACACCACCACTAGGTGGTCGGATGATCTGTATGACAATTTCAAGGGTATCGTCAATAAAAATTTCATGTTTACTCTGAATTGCATTTTCAAGCATGTTCAGAAAAGAATGTAAATCGATGACACCGTTGTCTAATTGAACATGTGATGAAACATTGATCGTATCACCTCTGATTTCAACAGTGACGACATCCTCGGCAGAAATTAAATTATTAGCGATTTCAATCGTGCTGTTTAAAATGTCTAAAACATAGCTATAAAAATCAGCAAAGCTGTCAACATTGGCGATCGGAGAAAAATTCACTCTTCTTCTAATCTCAGTGTTGTTAAATATTTCACGATTAATTATTCTAATATTATGGTCTAACCCAAAGCCTTCTTCCTCAACTCGGATATCGGGCGAGCGCATGTTTTCCAATTGAGGGTCTCCGTTAATTATATCTAAGTCGCCACCTTCTTGCTCAACTCAGATATCGGGCGAGCACATGTTTTCCAATTGAGGGTCTCCGTTAATTATATCAAAGTCTCTTCCTTCTCGCTCAACTCGGATATCGGGCGAGCGCATGTTTTCCAATTGAGGGTCTTCGTTATTTATAACTAAGTCACCGCCTTCTCGCTCAAATTGGATATCGGGCGAGTGCATGTTTTCATATTGAGGGTCTCCGTTATTTATATCTAAGTCACCGCCTTCTCACTCAAATCATGTTTTCCGCTGGATGGTTGTACTCATTAGCTCTTCGCAAATTTTGTGCAATATTGGCAGGGTTTTCGATTAAGTTAATCAGACTGTCATTTATCCTCAGAAGGCTTTGATTAAGTTTGTATAACATATCACGAGAAGATGATGGTTCCTGAGAGTTTTCTGGAGTTGAGGTGATGTTCTGATTGGCAGATCTTGCCATATTTTCATTGAGTTGATTCACCATATCTATTAAACAAGGATTTATCTGCAAAGTTTCTCTATGATCAGTCAGATAAGTTCGCAACTCCAATAGACCCTGATTTAATTAGAAAAATATGTCGGGCGACGTTACAGACGTACTTGTTACATTTTGACCGGAATTTCGGATGGGGTTTTCATTTTGAGTATTGCTCTGGTCTGACGATCATAAATTTTCATTCAACTGATTGATTGCATTGATTTGATCAGGGTTTATTTGTACTGAGTGACCATGTTCATTTAGATTGTTTTGTAAATCTAAGAGACATTGGTTTAATTCAGAAAATATATCGCATGGCATCATTGGTGTGTTTGATATGGCGTAATCTGGACTCTGATTAGGTCTCTCACTAACACACTGATGTGGCAAAATTAAACTATCATTCAGATGGTTGATTGCTTCAGTTAAACACGAGTTCAGGGTTGTGTGTGTGTCATGTTGTAACAGACCATTTGAAGAACATTGGTTTCCATCATAACATATATCATTGAGTGATGGAGAATTTTCGGTTCTCTTTTTTTTTTTAGTCACCGCATCCAAACTGAATTTTGGTCATTTCTGCACCATATCTGTCATACAATTTTCTAATCAACTTTATGTTCACACTGAGACATCTATTCACGTTTTCAAGTGTGGTGTACATGAAATGGACAAATTCTGTACCTTGACCATATTCAAACGCATTATCAGTCTGTCCAAAGTTTTCCAATAATGTAGATTTTTCATCGAAGAATTCACGCCACACCTTACAGATCTTCTGTATTTTGACGTCTTGTTGAATGTCGGCTTCTGAGATAATTTCCTCTCGGTCTTCTTCTACAGCATCACTCGTATCTATAAGTCAGAGAACATGTGAAAGAGTTTTTTATTTATTTATTTTTATTTTTGTGCAGGGAAAACAGAAGGTAAAAATATACATCAACTAACCTAAAATAAGTCATAAGAAACGCAAGGCACATCATCCTCAACTTCTGTATATGATACACACAAAGTTAGAATTACGTATGAAGTGTTTACAACAAGAACATTTATAATTTAATGTTATGACTTACCCGCAGAGCTCAGATTCAAAAGGCCAGAGCGGTTGTTTCAGGACACTCACCAGCATTTATAATTACAATGCTTCCAGCTAAATCAGAATAAAATAGTACAGATCTAAGATACACAATTAAATTACCTAATTTAAATAAAATCATAATTTAATGTTAGACTCATGAGCAGAGCTCAGATTCAAAAGGTCATGGGCGGTTGTTTCAGGAAACTCATTGTCGTAAATAATTATTACTCTATCTACAAACCAGTAAAACAAAAACATGCTTTTAATAACTTAACATTACCCCCTGTTTTAGATCACTACAGATCTAAGAGACAAATTTAAATTACCTATACATTAGAATCAGATGAGCATAGCTCGGTCCTGCACTGTAATATAAAAATAAGATAAAGCATCGTACCAGATTACATAATGAACAGAATAGTTTTATCTTTATATCACTATCAAATGGAAATTACATAAACGATGTATTTCAATTTATAATTAATTATTATTTTTTTTAAATGCATATTCTTATCTGCTGAGAAATCCATGGTGTCTGCAAGTTTTGTAGGGAAGACTCTGGATTCTGTTGAAGCTTTTCTGATTGTCAAACTCTTGAAGGTCCCTACTTTTAAAGACAGTTTCTGTGTGTGTGTGTGTATGTGTGTGTGTGTGTGTGTGTAATACATCGGAACGGAGCTGACCTATGACCTGGGCCGACATGGACGATATCAACGTGTGCTTGTGTATGTGTGTGTGGGTGTGTGGGTGGGGCATGTCTGCGTGCGCGAGTGCACGTATGCACGTTTATGTGTTCAAATGGGTGTGCAAATGTGTGGGTGTGTGTGTGTGTGTGTATGTGCGTGTTTGTGGGTGTGTGTGTGTGTGGAATACATCGGAACGGAACTGACCTATGACCTGGTCCTACATGGGCGATGTCATTGTGTGCGGGTGTGCGTGTATGCACATGTACAGTGGTGTGAAAAAGTGTTTGCCCCTTCCTCATTTCCTGTTCCTTTGCATGTTTGTCACACTTAAGTGTTTCGGAACATCAAACCAATTTAAACAATAGTCAAGGACAACACAAGTAAACACAAAATGCAATTTGTAAATGAAGGTGTTTATTATTAAAGGTGAAAAAAAATCCAAACCATCATGGCCCTGTGTGAAAAAGTGATTGCCCCCCTAAACCTAATAACTGGTTGGGCCACCCTTAGCAGCAACAACTGCAACCAAGCGTTTGCGAT
>JAFFST010054239.1:96631-117275 GCA_022414735.1 Noturus placidus
ATATATATACCCATATATACCCACTGCTGTTTTCTATCTTATTATTTTATCTCTTGCATTTAAAGATTTCTATCGACCCATCCAATCTTTCCATCTTTGTCAATTAATAACCCCTTAATTTAATAATAATATTTAAAAATATTTAAATATTTAATAATAATAATTTAGTAAATAATCTTAAACAACTGTGCTAATTAAATTGGGCTTCTCATCACTACTAGTCTTAATGACTAATAATATATCCGTACACCGAATGTAGCCTGGACTGCATAACATTACTTTTGCCAGTGAGCTCAAAAGCTAACACATATAAATGTAGGGAAAATTAGCTGTTTGCATTAAGTTGTTGCATTCTCCACCATTAAATCTAAAATAAACACAAGGGTCACAGACAGACTGAACAAGCATGAACATCATATGGACTACAGTGATGGCCATGTGACCTTAAGCGTACGCTGGCGTGTCTTGCTGCTGCTCCTGTTAACATTTGTTATTTTAAGCCATATTTTATTTATTATTATTATATATTATTTTTAAATAACAGCGAGTTTTTAAATCATATTGTCTTTAGTGCCGTGACGACTGCAATGTGGCGGTGCCATTTTATATATTTCGGATTATAGTTTTTATTTTTCTGTGCTTCACCTGGATTAACCTGCAGCGTGTAACTGAATCAATACCTCGGCCCGGCTGTGTGTGAGGATTGTGCGCACAGTGCGCTTCGGGGTTTCAATCGCTCTGGCCTTGTGGGTGTGGCACTCACAGACCATGGCGCTAAGGTACACTACATGCCAGCTTTTGAATTTGAAACAGAACTGTTATTACCTAGCCAAAGACTCTTACAATCTCTGTCGAGACGCTGGACTGCTGGCCCTAAGCGATATATCCTTTGGGGTTTGAGGCGCAGTTTTGCTGTCTCTCCTCCCCTGATATCCATGTCCCTATCTGTTTACTTAAGACCAACAAACTGCTCCATACCGGTGTTGATCACCGTAATTTAATACCGGTTCCCCACACTAAGATTAAACCACTGTCGTCTCCGCGTCAGAGCCTGGCTCATGACGCATTATTCAACGCACGGTCCATGAACAACAAAGCGCTGCTTTTATCGGACTTTTTAACAGATAAAAAAACTGGACTTCTTGTTCTTAACTGAAACCTGGCATAAAGAAAATGATGGACTCCTGTTTAAACAGATCACTCCAGCAGGTTTTGGAGTTTTACATCTCCCGAGGTTATCTGGCAGAGGCAGAGGCATTATTGTGGTTTACAACCTGAAGTGCAACACAAGCTCTGTGTCTGTTCCCCAGTTTTCATCATTTGAATGCCTGGTCTTGAGTATTTCTGCTCCTGTATCCACAGTCATTGCTACAGTCTATAGACCACCTAAGGCTAAGACACATGCAGCTTTTATACCAGAGTTTGCCGACTTACTGTCAATGATGAGAATAGCAGTTTGACAGAATTCTAATTGTAGGAGATTTTAACATTCAAGTGGACCAGAGTGAGTCTGTGACAGAATTTGGCAGAATTTCTGCCACTAAATGATTGTTTTAGCCTCACACAGTTTGTAACTGACCCAACTCATAACAAAGGCCACACCCTGGATCTTGTGATTGCTAATGGCTCATTTGTATCCCAGCTTTCATCTGCTGACATTGGACTGTCTGATCATTCAGCTGTCTTTTTTAACTTCGAACTGTATCATTCAAGAGAACCTACCATCCGTACAGTGACCTTCCAGAAGTGGAAGTTTATCAATCGGATAGCTTTCTCTAATTCTGTGGTTTCCACCCTAAGCGATCTTCATCCCTCATCACTGGAGGAGAAAGTTCTGCAGCTAAACTCCAATCTTGCTGCTAATCTTGACACGTTTGCTACCCTAAGGTCACGTAAGGTCGCATTCACCCTCTCTGCTCCCTGGTATAATGACAATCTACATTCTAGAAAGGCCGATTGTCAGAAAATGGAGCGCAAATGGCACCTTACTGGACTGAGTGTTTACTTTCAAGAGTGGAAGGATATTCTGGGGGATTATCATGTTCTAATGGAGACGGAAAGATCCTCTTACTTCTCTCAGGCTACTGTGAACAATCAAAATAATCCCAGACACTTGTTCCAAACCATAAACAAATTGCTTCAAGTTAATGCTGTCACCACTTTGCCTGTTTCTCAGCACCTCTGTGACTCTTTTCTTCAGTTTTTTTTAAATTCAAAGATTGTCAACGTTCGCAAATAAATTTCTGCTAACCCTGACTATGCCACTTCACTCCTTTCTCCATCTGGGTTCACTGGTGTTTCTTTCACTCATTTCTCACTGCTTGATTCTGAGGCTATCCAGCATGGAATCAACCACTTGCTTGCTGGATCCAATTCCTACGAATCTATTTAAATCGTGCTTCGCTGTTTGGTGCCCTACTAATTCCTGTGGGTGGCTGTGGTGCCCTACTAATTCCTGTGGGCGGCTTTGCGGGCAGCTGTGGTGGAATTGGTTCCCTACTAATTCCTGAAGGCGGCTGTAGCTCAGTCGGTAGAGCGGGTTGTGCACTAATCATAGGGCTGGCGGTATGATTCCTGGCCCGGATGACGCCACATGCCGAAGTGTCCTTGGGCAAGACACTGAACCATAAGTTGACCCGATGGCAAGCTTGCACCTTGCATGGCAGCTCTGTTACCATTGGTGTGTGAGTGTGTGTGTGTGCGTTAATGAGACACAGTGTAAACCACTTTGGATAAAAGCACTATATAAGTGCACCATTTACCATTTACTATACTCAGCTTTACAAATGAATCATTGGAAACTAGGGTTGTTCCAGCACTACTTAAGACTGCTGCTGTTACACCAGTACCAAAGAAAGAAAATGTCTCCATGGATGATTTTAACAATTTTCGTCCTATCTCAAATCTTCCGTTTATGGCAAAAATACTTGAGCATGTTGTTGCCTCTCAACTCTATAATCATACAGCCAATAACCTCTTCGAACCTTTTCAGTAAGGTTTTTGAAAATTTCACAGCACAGAAACGGCGTTGGTCAAAGTTACCAATGACTTTTTGATTGCCTCTGATTCTGAAGCTACTTCACTTCTTATTCTTCTTGACCTTAGAGCCGCCTTCGATACTGTGGATCATGGTCTTTTACTTACCTGCCTTGAAAATATTTTTGGTGTGTCCGGGACATTTTTAAGCTGGTTTAAATCCTATTTTATTGACCGTTCCCGTTTTATTTCTATGTGTGGCTTTAGGTCTGACACTTGCATGGTGCTCACTGGTGTTCCGAAGGGTTCAGTTCTAGGCCCTCTGCTCTTTAATATTTATCTATTTCCACTTGGGCATCTGCTACAATCACTTGGCCTCTTTTATCACTTTTATGCTGACGATACCCAAATCTGCATCCACTCTAAATTTGGTGAAAACATTGATGTTTGTTATCTTTCTGACTGTGTTTCTGAGATAAAAGCTTGGATGAACAATAACTTTCTGTGCCTGAACAGCGTGAAAACTGAGATTATGCTTATAGGTTCCCGTTATCAAATTCGCAAAGTGGCTCCACTATCCTTGTTTTTTGATGGCTCTATTCAGGAGACCCAAAGTAACATGAGAAACCCTGGTGTGATTTTAAATACCATCCTCACTTTTGATATTTTATGTTCAGAGCACTGTGAATGCATCCTTCTTTCATCTCAGAAACATAGCAAGAATCTGCCCAATGCTAAATGTATCTGTCGCTGGAAAGCTGATTAATTCATTTGTGGTCACACAGCTAGATTAATGTAATGCTGTTTTAGCTAGAGTTTCTAAAACTACAATTAATAATTTGCAATATGTTCAAAACTCTGCCGACCGGATCCTGACGGGAACCAGGAAATATGACCATATCACTCCTGTTTTGAAGTCAATACACTGCTTTCCGGTCAGGTTCCGTGTCGATTTCAAGTTCATGTTGTTGGCATACTAGGTTTTACATGGCTTGGATCCGCATTAACTATCTGGTTTACTAATCCCTTACACCCCAAATCGTAGACTATGCTCCTCACAGTGTAATCTGTTAACTGTTCCACAAACACACTTGAAATCTATGGGTGACCAGGCTTTCTATGTTTATGCACCGGCACTTTGGAACTCTCTTCCTCCTGAACTCAGGGTAGCACAGACTCTTGGCGCTTTTAAAACTCTTCTAAAAACACACTTTTTAAAAAAAAACTTGCATTCGATTGCTAATGTCTTTTTATAATTGTTTTATACTTATTTTTACTATCAATTTTGTTGTTTTAGTTCTTTTTAACTTTTATTGTTTTATTTTATTCTGTGTATTGTTCTTTTATTTACAGCAATTTGAGAAGCTGCTTTTAAAGGTGCTCTACAAAATAAAGATTATTATTATTGTTATTATTATTATTATTATTATTATTATTATTATTATTATTATATGAGGTTCAGAGCCCAAAGAAGAGAAAGTGACATCATCCATTTGTGTAAATGCGTCAACACACTCACACTACAGTCAAGGACAAATGTGCATAAACATGGAACACACACATACAGAAGGAAAACTGAACATAGTATAGTAATAGTAATAGTAATAAGATTATTAAAATATTACAAGGATAATATATGGATGTCATGAAGTATGGAATCGGTAAAACCATATTTAAAACAGAAATGTAGAGCAGTTAAATAAATAAACCAGAAATACAGAAAGAATTCGGTCAAAGTGCACTCATGTGATTAAGGTCTCGGATTGTTTTGGTTAAGGATTGTTTACTTTTTCTTTGGTGTTTCTAGACAGCTAGATCTGAAAAGTATGGTATTGCAATAAGGTGCTTTTTGACAACTATGGGATATCCCTGAAAAGGGAAGGTATAAAAAGAGCTCTTGTATCTGGGCTGATTGGAATCATGACTGAGATCTCTCATTCGTGTGGATTTCAGAGGGTGGAACGGAATGAATAAACTGGACCCTTGTTTTTTTTTTTTTTCCTTCCCTACTGGCCTGGTGTCTTATTTGTTCTTCTGTCTGCAGTTGAATATATGAGTATTTCTTCCTAGATTAATTTATAAGTGTCTTTGGGTAATTTTGGGTAATAGGCTAAATTTTGACACCACATCAGTCATGTTGGCAGACTTGGACATGAGCAGGGCTTGGTTGTCCATGTTAACAGACACTTGGGACAGTAACTGGGCTTTACAGTGGATCTGTGGAGCTGAGACCCCCGCCTGAACCTCAGGCTGGAGCTCATGTGCTGGGGCCTCCCTGTTGACCTCCAGCTGGAGCTCGGCAGGTGAGCCCACCTTGTGGGTCTCAGGATTCAGCTCTGAGGTTGCCAGGTTACCCACCGGCTGGAGTTCTGAGGTCGCCAGGTTAACCTCAGGCTGGAGCTCGGTTGGTGGGGCCACCTCATGGCTCTCAGGTTCGAGCTTGGGTTCTGTGGTTGTCTAGCTGACCTATGGCTTGAGCTCTTGTGCTGAGACCTCCTTGTAGGTCTCAGGCTGGGGCTCTGAGCTTGCCAGGTTAACTTCAGGCTGGACCTCTGGGGCTGACACCTCCCCGTAGTTCTCAGGGTGGGTGCCGTGTTGAACTTCGATGGGAGCTCCAAGGTCACCCTGTTGACCTTGGGCTGGATCTCTGCACAGGCTCTCTGGTGGAGTTTTTTTATGCACCCGCCAGCTGCTCTTAAAGCATTTGTGAGAGCAGTAGAATGCTTCCCAAAGACCCAGTTCTTTGCAGGTAGGGCATTGTAGCTTTGGTATCCCTCCTGGCCAGAACCTGAAGCAGAGCTGCAGATGCTACCCAGTCCACCCACTCATAATACAGGTGGAATGGCAGGTCAGCCTTGTTCGCCACATTGACTCCCTGCAACAGTTTATCCAGGTCATAACTCTGCCCTGGATCCCTAAACTCCTTCAAAAATAGTTCCATAAACAGCTTACTGTTCTCCAGTCCCCGGGATACCATGGCTTCCAAATGCTGTGCCCAATGGCAAGTTGGGCCAAAAAAAGGGACACGATGAACCTTATCCATTGCCTCTTGCTAGGCTTAGTGTCCGTTCAACTAGAAAATATATTTAGCAGTCAACCAGAAAATAGTCGCTAAAAAACCCATCAAACCAATCTGGAAGGTCCACGAACGTCTCTTGTGATAACTGGATCAAATCCAAGGTGGATATGGCTTGCGTAGCGTGAAGTCTTCCATGTGTTCCTGCTTCATACATGATGAACAGAATATTTTGTTACGTATTGTGCCGTTACAGAGATATGACGGATGCAAGTGCAGTTTGACAGTTTTATTAATGAGAGACACAGGCAGGCAAATCCAAATCATAATCCATAAACATAATCCAAAACATGCAAAGGTCAGGTGATCGGCAAACCGGCATACACTGGGCAAGGCAGGAATCAAGGTCGTGGTCACAGAAAACATGGTTGTTATACTAAATGATAAACATAAACTATGACTAGGAACTGGGAGCGGAGAAACCAGCAATGAACTAAACTGCCATGGAACATAACACGGACTATGCCTGAGGTAAACTCTCATAAGGAATATAAACTAAGTATCTTACATATTCTAAACTAATCTAATATGCTGCACTGTGTGCTGTGAGGTCGTGGTATATATAAAATATAACCATAGCTGACGGCTGAGGGAAATTCAGACACATGTAAAACAACAACCAATGACAGAACAGGAAGGAGACATAGCAGAAACATAACAAATGTATGTGTCGAAATGTCATGATTGTCAACAAAGGAAAAGCAGGTGATCGCAAGCCATGCTCGGTTTGTGCACTCACATGCTCCGCAGCGCACTGCTTAAAGGGGAAATTGTGACACACTGTCCATTACAAGCTAGTCAACTGGATTTAACCTCAAATATTATTGGACAAACAATATTACGCTTCATGAACCTGATAAAATAATTTGTAACTACTCTGTAGTTCTAGCTACTCTGAACATAAGTGCATTACACATAACAGAAGGGAGCAAAGTATATGAATGAAAAACTTTATCTATAGCTTATGAGTTATTAGTTGACCATTCTGGTTGCCATTATATGTTTTTTTTTTTTTTTTTTTTTTTGTAATCTGTTATGTAGACAAAGACGTTTTAGCAACACAAGCTGTTATACATGTTTTAGCTAGAAAACTGATAGATATGATATGCATAATTGACAGAGCCAAAATAATTCACTCAACTCTGAACATGTATGTACTATGAAAGGCTTTAGAGAGCATAATGAAATGTTTAGCTGGCGCTTGTGTGCGTCATTAATTGCAGTGCTAAGCATGCAATCATAATCATTATGTGACAAAAGCTAGTCAACAAAACTTACTAATCACAAACATCCTCTTCCAGATCAAATCAACATTCGAAATGTAGGTGTGCCATCCTTTAGCTCCTCAGTAAGTTTAAACAACCTCAACATGTTCTCTTCATCTACTCACAAAGCTCTAAAAATGTGTCATTTCGATCTATATACATTTGGAAAATAGGATTTGAAGTGCTCTGGTTTGGTATGTGTAAAAAATAAGAGCACAGGGTGAACTTTGTGTTCATGGCTCAGGGAGCATAGTGTAGCACTTGTATGCTCTGATACACCTTTATTGAGCTACTGGACCAGTTCTATGTTTGGATGGAGTGGGGTAACGGTGAAAAAATTAGACCAGAGACCAGGTACTTTAAATACAAAAGCCAGCAATTTATTGAAGACCAACAAATGCAATACATTAAACAGACATAAGAACCAATTAATAGTCCTGCAAGTAGCAAAATGTAGAACCCACTTCAATCTGTTTTTTTTTTTATCCATTTTCCCATTCCTTCACCTAGGTCACAAATAATTTGGTTTACCTAGTTTATTTTTTTTTAGATTAGATCGGTCTAAATATCTTATTTTGGGTTAAAAGGGTGTGCCTATTTTTTTTCTTTTTTTTTTATTCATCGAGTTAACTCCTGTTTCCACTTTCTTTACAGGTGAGAAAACATTTATGTCGTTTCCAAAAAACAGTCAAATCAAGTAAAATACTCTTAAACCTTGAATCATAACTTTCAATGATGAGACCGAATACAATGTGAGGTAACACTTCAGATCAAGTTCAGTTTCAATTATACCTTCAAATTCAATTAAGATCAGAAAGTTCAGTTCAGTTAAAAGGGAAAAAATAAAAAAATAAAAATGTCTCAACACTCCTACCACACTGGCAGCAAGTTTACTGGCGTCCCATTGTACACAGCAGATAAAGCCAAGTCATCTCTAGAATCTTTGTCCATGCGTTTGGCTGGCCCGTGTCTGTGCGGGTGTAGTCACCACACGCGGCAGACCAAAGTCCAATTTCAAACAGGAACATAAAAAAAAAAAAAAACCTGACCAAAAATGTCATGGATTTTTTGTAATTAATCTGCATAAATGCCCAATCAGGTACGTATTGTTTTTGAGCTTCTAAATCAAGTCTTCACAAAAGATTTTAACTTTGTAGCTTGTTAGTCTGTCTGCTTCTCCTCTCCACTCTCTGCTCAGTGCTGCTTCAAAATAGGCCAACGAGTCTCTTAAAGGGGAAGTGTCACCACAATTCCTTACAGCCATACCTCTATTTGTTTACATTATATCACTGTTGAACTGTTTTTTTTTAACCATTCGTATTTGTTTCTTTCATGTATGCATTTTAACTGATTAGCTTATTTATGCATTTTATGAATTATTTATTGGTTATAATGCAATGTAGGTTACATCTGGCTTTTCTTCCAAGAGGAAAGTTCCCGCTTTTATTCCTGAAGTTATCAACTTTACTGGTGAGGGTCCTTTATCTGTTGTGTAAGCCATGTGGTCTTGCCCAAAGACTTAAATCATGTGATTTGACAGCGGTTTCTGTGTTTGAGATGGTTCAGCCCTGGGTCAGATATGTATCTAACACTTGCCCTATTGTTGCAAGATGGCTGAGATATGGCAGATGCAAACAGGCAGTAACTAAGTGCTTGTGTGTTGAAGTCTTACAACCTGTGGGCAGCTGTGGCTCAGTTTGTCGAGTGGGTTTTCCACTAATCGTAGGGTTGGTGGTTTAATTCCCAGCCCACATGATTCCACATGCCGATGTGTCCTTGGGAAGACATTGAACATCAAGTTGCTCCCAATGGCAAGTTAGCACCTTGCATGCTCTGCTACCATTGGTGTGAATGGGTGAATGAGACACAGTGTAAAGCACTTTGGATAAAAGTGCTATATAAGTGTGCCATTTAACAATATACATATACTGGCCTGGCCACATTGCTTCTGTATATGATGATTGGGAGACCTCTCAAATGGGCTATTAGGATTTTAGTATAGACTATCTCTATTCCCAAATCCTAAGTGTTAATGGAGTACAGGTAAAGCCATGTGAAGCCATCTCCTGGAGAATAGAGGAGTAGGTGTAGGAGTAGGGAGAAAGCAATATAGTGTGCGACTGAGGTTTTAAATATATAATATTTTTACATTAAGCTATTTCTTCCCCAATCCTGTTTTTTTTTTAAATAATTAAAAAAAAAAAACACTCAGATGAGTAGACAGCACTGCCAAGGCAAAGATGAGAGAACAACATTATCAGCATAAATTGCAAAATGTGGTTCTCTGCAATTAGGTCTTTGGGAAATTTGATGGACGAGTTCTGTGCACTGATTATGACCCAGAGGGTGTACTGGGAATGAAGTATGTTGTGCTTCATGGAGATGTAGCTGCATGTGGACTTCTGGTACCACAGTGCCTCAATACCTGGCTTTACGATTTGTCAGGTGGACAGGGTTGTTACGCTGAGTGGTAACAAGAAAGTTGGAGGGATTTCAGTTTCTGTGAATGAAAGGTGGTGCAACCACCATCAGCTGATAAGGAAGCAGCATGTGTCATTATACATTCTAGTGTTGCTAAGTTATAGTGTAAACACCCTGACACTTGTGTTAATTACTGGATACTTTATCTATTTAAATCTGGATTCCACTCTTCTAACTTTCCTCCAGTTTGTTGACTGCATTACAAGGGAAAACAGAACACTGTACTGTTTGTATGAACATGTTAAAGAAACAAACAGAGATACTACCCTACTCCCACTTAGTAGATCAGACCAAAGCTTAGTCTTTTTAACACCTCAGTATGTCCCTGCATCCTGTCTCCATAAGCATTGTGAGAAGGTGGACTCAGGTGTGGCCCTGCAGGACTGCTTTGAAACATGTATCCATACAGATTTCAAGGTGTCTTTGGGGAGGTAGACAATAAGTGAAAATGAGTTGTAGATATGTTGCAGATACTATAGCATGCACAATTTGGGTAAATTCGTGTGATGAAAAAAGTTATTGTCTTTGATTTTTAAACTGTAAAAATGTTGTCCCTAACTCAAAAAAAAAAAAAAAAAAAAAAAAACACAAAAAAGTTATAAAGTATATTTTGTAGTAAATATACTCTGTTTGATCAGTGGTGTGTTGAGGCACTAAAAACAATATTTGAAACTTTAAAAAAAATAAGACTTGTAACTAAAAAATAAAACTTTACTCTGTCTTTAAAAAATGTATAGCACTTTCTTTTACATTTATTCTTTTTTTCAGATTTTCAGCTTTAATTTCAAAATAATTTAATTCAGATTTATGATTTATGTTTTTCACAGTTGTCGTTTCACATTTAGTTGTAGATGTGTTGATCACACATTTCACTCTACAGATGTTTTGTCATCCATCTTTCTGGGGGGGGTCAAGTCATTATCCATACTTCAGCATGATGCACGCCCCTAATAGACAGTGTCATGTATGTAAATATGAGCTAATATTGAACATTACATTGAAATAAATAAATTGCCATTCACTTTCCTATACAACCGAGCTTTTATTAAATATACAATAGCACACAAAAGTGAGTAAACCCCTCACATGTTTGTAAATGTTTGATTATAACTTCTAATGTGACAACACTGAAGAAAGGAACCTTTGCTACAATGTAAAGTAGTAAGTGTACAGCTTGTGTAGCAGTGTAAATGTGCTGTTCCCTCAACATAACTCAACACACAGCCATTAATATCTAAACCGCTGGCAACAAAAGTGAGTACACCCCTAAGTGAAAATGTCCAAATTGGGCCCAAACAGCCATTTTCCCTCCCCGGTGTCATATGACTTGTTAGTGTTACAAGGTCTCAGGTGTGAATGGGGAGCAGGTGTGTTAAATTTGGTGTCATCACTCTCACACTCCCTCATACTGGTCACTGGAAGTTCAACATGGAACCTTATGGCAAAGGACAATACTGTATGGTCTGGATGGAAGACAAAATGCTGAAGACACTGATTTTTGAACTGGCAAGTAGTAGGGATCAAGCATTGAAATAGTTGTCAGTGGGTGGTTTGTTAGTTCTGTCAAGTTGAGAGTGCAGTCAGTCAAGGGTATAGATGCCGCAGATGGAAAACCTAAAGCATCATCACCCATGAGCCCATGAACTGATGGCAAATGGCCTTCATAAGCAAGCTGAGGGCAAGGAGAAAAAATACTGTTGGCAGTCATTTCGATTGCCCAAAGGCATCGGGGTCACTGAAGGAACATTGACAGGACTGTCTACAGTGGATGTAGATTGATCAGATGTCGGTGGATGAGATGGGGGTTTCTTCTCATTCAACCAACCCTTGCTTCCAAATTCTGACGCCTTCTTGTGAAAGCAACTATATGCTCCTTGGAGATGCTGACTGCAGCAAGGCATTGACAGCTGATCAGTGCAGCCTGTAGAAGCCAAAATTAAAAGTAGTTTTTAATAAATTATCACAACACAGATTTGTACATGGTACTGTAAACATTACAATAAACTAGCGTTTACCCTCCCATTTCTTTTTTACAAGACAGGCAGTCACTGTTTTTTTTTTATTTATTAATTTTTTTCCCTGGCTGTAGACACAGCTTGTTCTCCTTACCAGAATTATATGGAGAGAAAATGTATGATAGTTAAAATACAACTGCAACACTAAGTAAATGCAGAATGACAACTGAATGTTAGAAACAAACAGACCCAAATACTTGAATTAAGATGTGTTCTTACTTTCATTTGTTGCTCTCAGAAATTAAAGTGGTGCTCTTGGAATAAAAGGTATTTGCCTCCATTGCTGTTTCTTTAAATTCTAAATAACAAACTTATATAGCACTTTTTATCCAAAGCATTTTCACTGTGTCTCATTCACCCAATCGCACACACACCAATGGTAGCAGAGCTGCCATGCAAGGCTAACTTGCCATCGGGAGCAACTTGTGGTTCACTGTCTTTCTCAAAGACACTTCGGCAAGTGGAATCATGCGGGCCAATAATCAAACCGCCAATTATACGATTAGTGGACAACCCACTCTAGCAACTGAGCCACAGCTGCTCCATTAAACATTCGTGTAGAGAACGCAAATGCTTACAGTGATAGTGAGTCTCTAGCTTAGGACCCTCCCACCAAGAAACAAAGGTATATTGATATCAAAACATTTTGTCTCACACATGTCTTGAAAGTGCAGATGTTTTCATCTATGGTAACTGCATTTAGACCTTCTTTAAAATATGTACACAGACAAAATTACCATATGAAAAGACAAGGTTAGGACAACTTAGTAAGTATTGCAATTCTAAGAACGACTCGTAACTTCTTAATAGTTAAAATACGGTTTTACAAATAATCTTAAAAAACATAATCTTTAGTGATTGTGCCTTGAGGGGTGAGCGTGCATAGAGGCCATAGCAGTTGAGTGCATTGCCTATTCTTTTCTCTGTGATGATGGCACCTGCCGCCTCCAGGTGTTTCTGGAACTCTTTCTGAGTGGCCCTTGTGTCTTGGGCTACTCTTCTGATTATACTGTTTAGTGTAGATAGTCGATTTGTTTGTGCATGTGTAAATAAAGTACCATTGAATGTATTCCATTTTCTCCTTTATTTACTTAAAGTGTACTTAAAATGAACACCGAAGTCCACACCCTGAAAAACAGCTCAGTGAATTTACTTAATTCATATTCGCATGTTGGTTTCATGTGATTGAATTGATGAAACAAACATGATTTGATCATGTATTTTCAGTGCGCTGGATAAATTTAAACTCCTCCTGCACTGAGGATTGAACATCATTCTCTGATAACATCTGATAATTTGTTAACCACACGTTTAATGTCATAATTTTGAGAAAACATTACATATCCACAATAGGGTATTAATTAAAAATAGCCTAATAATGGGCAAGAATATTTAGTAACTGTTACGTTACCAGGTCTGAGGCAAGCACGGGCCGAACACTGACAGACATGCGAGCGAAGCGTGAAGCACAAAGTGCACAGTCCGAGGCAAACAATGTAATCCAAATCGTTATCTGTGATTTGTAGTCATCAACGAGGCTGATGTCTTTAAACCTTGTAAATCCAAATAGTAGTAGTGAGCTTGGTAACTTGCAAGCATTTGTGAAAACCTTAGCGTTACGTCACGCTGTGTTACTTCGCGGAGCGTTACTTCGTGCCACGATCTCCTGGACATGGTAAGCTGGCTGACCCCTGATCTCTAATTGATCTCTGGAACCGCCGTGGCTAAGGGGCCCGGTGTTACCAGCTTAAGGAGGGAGACATCGAATGAGGGGGCAATGCGGCTGTGTTTGGGCAGGTCTAAGTTGTAAGTGACTTTGTTTACCCGTTTCAGGATCCAGAAAGGGCCGGCATATTTGGGTCCCAATTTGCTGCCCAAGAGAGGTGCTTTTAGGTTCCTGGTTGAAATCCCCACCATGTCCCCTGGCTGATAATCAGGTTGTGTCCCGTGGCGCCTTTCTGCCTTTCGTTTGGCAGTGCGAGAGGTTCATACCAGCTGTTGATGGGCGCGCCCCAGACCTGCTCACTGTGGCGAAACCATTCTTCCACTGCCGGAGAGTCAGTGGCGGCGGCATTCCAGGTGAATAGCGGTGGGTGATAACCCAAAAAGTACTGGAACAGGGTTAGCTGGATGGCGGAATGTCACAGCAAGTTCTGAGCATACTCCGCCCATGTGAGGAAGTGACTCCAGTCCTCCGGGCTGGTGGTGCATAAGGTTCAGAGGAATTGAAGGATCTCCTGATTGGCCTTCTCTGCCTGTCCGTTGGCTTGAGGGTGGTTACCAAAGGTGAGGTTAACGGTGACCTCCAGTTTCTCCATGAAGCTGGCCCAGACTCGAGACGTGAACTGGGGGCCCCTGTTGCTCACAATCTCTTATAGGAGGCCGAAGTAGCGGAACACATGCTGGAACAACAGGTCAGCTGTGGCAAAGGCAGAGGGGAGGGCCAGAAGTGAAATCAAGTGCAGGGACTTGTGGGACCACCAATTTTTCGGATAGCAGATTGTAAGTACGGTGGGCCCCAGGGTGTCCCGTTGTTTGCGTCGTGTGAGCCCAGGTGACAAGCTCCACCTGTTGTCGTTCAGGCAAAAATTGCTTCCCTGGGGCACAGCCTTCTGGGATGCATGATCTTGGGAGGCGAGCTAGGGCCCTGTCCAGGGCCAACTCAGTGGTGCCCAATACGCAACCATGTACTTTTCCCAATCTTCTAGGCCCTCAGGAAAGTGTATACGGGACAGAGCCTCAGCCTTCCTGTTCTTAGTCACTGGCCTGTATGTCAGTGGGCTGTGGCTCAATCGGTAGAGCGGGTTGTCCACTAATCCACTAATCGTAGGGTTGGTGGTTCGAATCCCGGCCCAGGTGATCTCATGCCGAAGTGTCCTTGGGCAAGACACTAAACCCTAAGTTGCCCCCGATGGCGAGCTAGCACCTTGCATGGCAACTCTGCTACCATTGGTGTGTGTGTGTGTGCACTCTCATTTGTAAGTCGCTTTGGATAAAAGAGTCTGCTAAATGAATAAATGTAAATGTAAATGTCAAGGTGAAATGGAACCGGTAGAAGAACAGAGACCAGCGTGCTTGGCGGGGTGTGAGCCACTTAGCTGTCCTCAGGTACTCAAGATTCTTGTGATCGGTGTAGATCCTGAATGGGTGGTCGGCGCCTTCCAACCAGTGTCTCCACTCCTTGAGGGCCAATTTGATGGCCAGGAGCTCCTGGTTCCCCACATCATAATTGCGCTCCGCTGGAGACAGTTTTCTTGAGAAAAAGGCCACGGAGTGCAGCTTGGGACTCTCCCTGAGCCTCTGAGACAGGATGCCCCCCACTACAGTCTCAGACGCATCGACCTCCCATCGAACAGTCTGGAGGGGTCCAGGTGTCGGAGGATGGGGGTGTTGGTAAATGTCTTTTCCAGCCCGTCCAGGGCGCCCTGGGCATGAGCGGACCAGACAAGGTGCAGAGGTTTCCTATTTTGGAGGGATGTCTGGGGTTGTGCGATCTTGCTAAAATTGCGGATGAACCGCCAATAAAAGTTTGCAAAGCCCAGGAAGCGCAGCAGCTCCTTGACAGTTCGGGGCATGGGCCACTCCACCACCGACGTTACCGTGCTTGGTCCATAACAACCCCCTCCGAACTGATAACATACCCCAGAAATGTGATGGTGCATCGGTGAAATTCGTACTTCTTGGCCTTCATGTACCGCTGGTGTTCCTTCAGACGGAACAGCACCTGGCAGACATGCTTGATGTGTTCCTTCAGGCACGTTGAGTAGATCAATATGTCGTTAATATACGCGATGACGCAGTGCACCAGTAGATCCCTCAGGACGTCATTGATCAGATTTTGGAACAGTGAGGGAGTGTCAACAAGTCCATATGGCATGACTAAATATTCCTAGTGCCCAGAAGTGGTGCTAAAGGCCATTTTCCATTCATTGCCCTCCCTGATGCGGATCAGATTATACGCGCTGGGTAAGTCCAGCTTCATGAAGAAGGATGCGGACATCAGCTGTTCAAGGGCTGCGGGCACTAGTGGCAGGGGGTAACGGTACTTAACGGTCACCTGGTTGAGACCCCAATAGTCGATACATGGTCGCAGACCCCCTCCTTTCTTATCCACGAAGAAGAATCCAGCAGACGTGGGTGACGTGGATGGCTGGATGTACCCCTGTTGGAGTGCCTCTTCAATATATGCATTCATGGCCCACTGTTCTGCCTGGGATAGTGGGTACACTTGTCCCCGTGGAAGGCTTGCCTGGTAGGAGGTCTATTGTGTAATCATAAGCCCTGTGGGGAGATAGACCACTTGCACGTTCCTTGCTGAATACCTCACAGCGGTCATGATAATCAGATGGCATGGTGACCGGAACAGGAGACAAGGGGCTTTCCACTGTGGTGGCAGCTACCGGGGCTGTGGGACCCATCAGACAGTAAAAATAGGCTGAAAGGGGACCACCTGGTTACCTGATTTGGTCACCCATGATTTCTGGGGGTCATGGTGTTTGAGCCACGGTAAGCCGAGCATGATGGGGTGAGTGATAGATACCATGACATACAGGACAATGGTTTCATGATGGAGGGCACTGGCTTGAATTTTGATTGGGGCCTTAAGATGTGAGATTACTCTGCCTCTTATGGGGGACTCGTCGATAGAGTGCACCTCTCGTGGCTGGAGCAGGGCTTGGATGGGTAGGCAGAGGGTGCTTGCTGTCTGCTCATCTATACAGTTCTAAGCTGCCCCGAGTTTATGAGTGTTGAAAGAACAAAATATTTTTCTGAACATTTGAGCAATACGGGTAACACATAAAGAACCTTTGAAATGCACTCACGCAGGGACAACGGGGTTGCTAGGTAGGACCCTCCTCGGTCGATCGGCCTCCTCTGCGGGCACTGCTGAACGAAAATTAATCATTAATCAATTTGTATAGCGCTTTTTACAATGGACATTGTCTCAAAGCAGCTTTACAGAAATATCATTTTTACATTTACAAGCCACTTACAAATGAGAGCACACTCACACACCAATGGTAGCAGAGCTGCCATGCAAGTTGCTAGCTTGCCATTGGGGGCAACGTAGGGTTCAGTGTCTTGCCCAAGGACACTTCGGCATGGGATCACCCGGGCCGGGATTCGAACCGCCAACCCGAAGTGGGTGCTCTCCCTGCAATATAAGCACTGTTCCTCTCTGCATCGTCTCTCCCTCTCCACTTCGCAGATCCCCATCCGGCAGAGCTGCATGGGCTTGGTGCGAGGTAGCAGCTCATTGAATACGGGATTCCAATTCACGGGGCAGTTAGTGCGGCGATGGCAGTCCAGCTGTACCCCCAGGTCGATGAGCTCGTCAAAGGTCAGCTGTTCACCCCGGCACGCTAATTCATGAACCAGCTCGGGGTTGAGACCCCGACGGAAAGCAGTCTAAAGTGCCGGCTCATTTCACCCACTCCATGCAACGATGGTATGGAACTACAGGGAATAATCCACCATGTTGCTGGGGCCCTGTGCAATCATGAGAAGCTCCTGCCTAGTCTCCCAGCTGTCTGGGGAATGATAGAATGTTGGAAGCGCGGGAGGAACTCTCTTCATGCCCACTGTGTCCTGGCCCACTCCAGATTGTTTTCAAAAGTAAATTGCACTGCAGCATGAAACCATGACATCATTTGGGCTTCCCGGCATAGCGCTCTGGGGTCGGCATGGGTGGGTAGTGCACCACCAGTGGGGCTGGTGCGAGTGCTGCGTGCAAATCTAGAGCATGCGCATGGGGAGAAGCAGGAAGAATGCCGGCAGCAGTTGCCCCTCGGTGACGCGGAGATGCTCCAGTTGTTCCGTGAAGTGTTCAATCTGCTCGCTTATTACTTGACCTAGTTCCTGACTAACGTGTGCCCAATCTGGGCCGCCAACTGCATCCATGATATGTGAAGTAAACTGTTACTTTACTAAGTGGGAGGCAAGCGTGGGCAAAGCACTGACAGACAGGTGAGCGAAGTGTGAAGCGCAAAGCACACAGTCCAAGGCAAACGACGTAATCCAAATCGTTATCCGTGAATCATAGTTGTCAACAAGGCTGAAGTCCTTAAACCTTGTAAATACACATAGTAGTAGTGAGCTTTATAACTTGAAAGCGTTTGTGAAAACCTTAGCGTTACTTTGTGCCATGTTGTTGTTAACAAGATCTTATATAACCTTTGGTGACACACAGGTGTTTGCACTTAGTACTCCGGCGAACTTGAGCGCAGGTGTGGCTGAAATTTGTAGTCCGCGCCGGCACAGTGGCCGCAAGTTCGCCATGGCATAACAGTAATTAGGACATTGCAAAATCCATTTACATGTGACTACGTGAGTGTAATGCAGCAGATGATGTGCTCTGCACATTTATGTGCTCTGCAGCTATTCCTAAAGAAAAGGCTTATCAAAGCTCATTTAAAGTTTGCTACAACTCATTTGGACAAGCCTGTGAAATACTGGGAGACTGTAGTCTGGTCAGACGAGAGCAAAATTTTACTTTTTGTCAGTTATACTACACACCATTTTTGGAGCAGAAATAGCACTGCACATCACCCTTAAAACACAATACCAACAGTGGACGGCTGTGGCTCAGTCGGTAGAGCGGGTTGTCCACTAATCCACTAACCGTGGGGTTGGCGGTTCGAATCCCGGCCCGGGTGATCCCATGCCGAAGTGTCCTTGGGCAAGACACTGAACCATAAGTTGCCCCCAATGGCAAGCTAGCACCTTGCATGGCAGCTCTGCTACCATTGGTGTGTGAGTGTGCTCTCATTAGTAAGTCGCTTGTAAATGTAAAAATGATATTTCTGTAAAGCTGCTTTGAGACAATGTACCATTGTAAAAAGCGCTATACAAATTGATAAATTAAATTAAATTGAAGTTTAGAGGTGGAAGCATCATGATTTGGGGCTGTGTTTAATTACATGGCACTGGCAAAATTCATATATTTGAAGGAACAAAGAATCTGAATGCTTTACCCAAAGATTCTTGAGAATAATCTGCTGCCATCCACCAGAATTATGATAATGAGATCTAGGTGGACCTTCCAGCATAATAACAATCCAAAACATACAGCAAAGTAATTCTCTCAATAGTTTTCAGAGAAAAAAATCAAAGCATTAGAATGGCCCAGTCAATCACATGACTCAAAACCAATTGAACAAGATTTAAAGACAATATGTTTATAAGGATGGGCAAAAATTACACCAGAATACTGCAGCCCATTAATTTATTTACACAGGAAGAATCTGGAAGCTGTCATTACATACAAAGGCGTTTCCTCTAAGAATTATATACATTTCAAAATTTTAATTAATTTGCGCTTTTTGGTCATATATTATACTTTAACTTATTTTACTCCTTATCTTTGTTTATAATTATAATTTTTTGTAATGTTAAAATGTCTGCAAAGAATACGAAAACCCAAGGTGGCATTCAAACACGACTGAGGCCAAGTGCGCGCACCGTGAGCATGTCCTCCTCTCCCCCTGAATCCGCGTTGCCGAGCCATGACTTTGATCTCGCCGCATTCAAGCTTGAGCTGCTGGCTTCATTGAGGAAGGATATCGCTGATATTTTTAATACGGAACTCCAGGAGATAATCAAGGAAGCGCTGTCTGCTATCCAGCTTGACCTGCTGTCACGAAACGGAGTAGGAGGCAGGAAGTAATCGCAAGAGTCTTTATTTTAATATAATATAAACAAACAAGAAACATAAACCAAAACCTTTCAAAACAAACCGATCCTTCCAAATAGTCCAAACATCAAAACAACGTAATCTCGAAACATCAAAATATCAAACTATCCAAAAGCATACCGAAACATAACCCCGTGTAGTCCAAACGTGCCCGATCACTTCGGGTGACACAAAACAATAACGCGCCACTTAGTGCCAAAAACCAAGAACTTAAATAACCCTCTAGATTACAAAACAAACTGAAAACACCTGTCACACTTCCGGCCTGCATCCACGTAGGATGATCACATGACCGGGCAAAGTCCGTATAGTGGCGCCCTCTGCTGGACGAGGCGTGACAGAACATCCTCACGCTGCCACAGGAACCGATGCATGCTTGAACCTCTGGCGGCACGGCAAGACCAGCCTCGGTTTGTTTTGAAAGGTTTTGGTTTATGTTTCTTGTTTGTTTATATTATATTAAAATAAAGACTCTTGCGATTACTTCCTGCCTCCTACTCCGTTTCGTGACACCTGCATGCTGTGAAAACACAGCAGGTTAATGATAAAGTTGCTACCGAGGCTGCAATATCAGCATTGAGGGGTATGGTTGGGGAAATAGAGCACACGCTTACACATGACATAGCACACATGACCTCTACCATTGAGTCTCTCACTGCGACCGTGACTCAATTATAGAATAAATGTGAGGATTTGGAGACAAGGTCGCGGTGCAATAACGTTTGATTAATGTGAGTTCCAGAAGGTTCTGACACATGTACAACTGCTGCTGTAGCAGCCTTGTTAAAAGAGGCGTTTGGTCTGGAGAAGGAGCCTGTTTTGGACCGGGCCCACTGGACCCTTCAGCCGTAGCCCAAGCCTGGTGAACGACCACGAGCAATTGTGTGCAGATTCCACTATCACAGTGTGAGGTATTATCACTATTAATGTGAGGAATTTGATTATTTCTGTTTTTCCTGATTATACACCTAAGATAGCCCGGGCTCGAGCTGCATTTAATGAGGTTCGGCGTCAATTTCGTGATGTTAAGGGCGCTCGTTATGGAATATGTCACCCAGCTCGGCTTCACATTACACATAACGGCGTCCAGAAGGACTTTATTTCAGCAGAGGAAGCAGGAGAATATGTTAAGCTCTTG
>JAFFST010054240.1:3060-21316 GCA_022414735.1 Noturus placidus
GGGGGGGGGGGGGGGTGTTCTTGCATCTGCTCCTAGTAGTGTTTTTATAGTTGGAACTTAATTTTTGTTGCATGAGCATCAAGTTGAAGTTTTTATGTTATGTCTGCTGCTGTTAGTTGAGTGCTATTTTCTGCTATTAGTTGATGTTATGTTTGATATTATGTCTGCGGCTTAGTTAGAAGAATTTTGTTGCCTAATTCACATAAAAGATGATGTTTTTATACAGTGGTTCCTGTGTATGTGAGTTAATTTGACCCTTTTGTTCTTTGGCTTACCTTTTTACATGATCTCAAGTCATATGTATTAGAACAACCTTTTTTTTTTCTGGAAAAATGGAGTCCTGGAGCAGTCAGTCGCAGCAGTAGAACATACTGTCAGTTTAACTTCAAACTTACATCTAAGATTTCTCAGTGTTGGAAATAGTTTTGTTTTCTGTGCTCACCAGACATGAACTCTTCACTGAAATATGCTATTTGTAATCGCACATTTTTTTTTAAAGGGATCACTGGATCAAGTAGAAATAGGCAATTTTTTTATACACAAGGCAGTGTAACAAGCACATCATTATCTGCGTTTACACGGACAACAATAATCCACACTTAATCCGATTAAGACCGTACTTTGATTAAGAAACTGCCATGTAAACAGCAATTTTTACTTACCGTAATCTAATTAAGGTCATACTCAAATTAAGACTCTAATGGAATTAAGACAGGTGGCGTACTCCTGTTTTAGTCGCATTATGGACGTGTATTACAGACATGTAAACACCTTAATCACATTATTAACATCGTGTGAGAGGTTTCACCGCATTTTGTAACAGGACACGATCACACACGGTAGCACTTTTTACCTCAAACAAAAGAGTTCGGCTACGTCCCAAACCGCATACTTTCCTACTATAGGCCTGTAGTGGGGGAAAATACATGTATCTCGGCTACTATATAGACGGTCAGTATGCGGTTTGGGATGCAGCCCTAGTAGTCGTCTATTAGCACGTACAGCATGACAAATAATTAACTGCACTTAATGCGTTTGTAATTTGTTTTTTTTTATAAAAACACCCAAAATTGTATATGGTATCATAATGAAGACGAACTGTATGTTGATGCGTGAAATTCTGGAGGAACGTCGGACGGCGTGGCGCGGTGACGTAATGACACAGGCTGTTAATCTAATTATGATCTATAACATGTAAAACGGGAACATGACAGGAGTATTCTAAAAGAGACTTATGTAAACACCTTAATCACATTATTATCTTAATCAGAGTAAGGTCAATCATTAGATTACTGCTGTCCATGTAAACGTAGTCATTGATAAGGCAAAAATGTGATAGATCAAGCTGAGATTCTTTATAAGGTTACAAAAACATTTACAAAATACTTAACATTTTACTCTACTCTGCTATTCTATGCCATTCTTGCTCAATGTATGGTTTAGGACCTATATTGTCTGGTGCATATATAGTGTGACAATGTTGGCTCTCATAAGCGATTTTCTGATGCACGATAAACACATGTAATTTCCTTTTCAATGCCTATAATTAGAGAAGCAGTCTGATTAGGAACATTATGGTGTGAAAGATGAGCCCGTTAGACTTGGCAAGTGGATGCACTCGTGCATAATATTAGAGCTAAGACTAATTGCATGCATTTCTAAAAGATTGGGTCCTTTGTGTGTGTGTGTGTGTGTGTGTGTGTGTGTGTGTGTGTTTAATACACCTTGGGATACCGTACAGTAATTATTTCTTAGTCTCTTCTTAAAGACAATAAATTAGATTTGAATAATGAACCACGTGGAATCTGCAACTACTCAAGCAAGCAGAGCATATGAAAGCATTTTATTGACCGTAGCGCATAAGTAATTTCCTGTTATAATATAGCTCTCTGTCTATCATGGAACGGGATAGAAACTAATATAGAGAGCGATAATAATGTCCAGCCAGATATTGAGGAAAGTACATCCCTCTAAACGCTCCTCACTCAACTCATGGCTAATGCTGGCTCTTTATTAAAAGAGCCTTAATACTGCCTAACTTTCACTCTGAGCAACACACACATGATTTGATTCAAGATATTTCATTTCACTTTGCACCGACTCATCACTGCGAGCCTTTCCCTTATGATTTGACTGTCATCTCAAGAGTCGTGTTTTGATTATTTGGCTTAGTAATGATGTTTCGGCACCTTTTCCTTTGTTTTTGTTTTCAGTGATATTTAATACAGCACAGACCCGCCCATTTTCATTTCTACAATGATTTTAAGTGCACGTTTTCACTCTCCAAAACAGGAAATAGTAAGTTCTTTTGATTCCATGTACATTCTTCTAAAAAAATGTGTACTGATTAAAAAAATGATTGTATAGTACTATTAAAAAAAAAAGTCACGTCCTTTTACTTTACCGAGAAAAAAAGAACTCAGGTTTTATGTCATCCTTTTGTTTTTTTTTTGGTTTTTTTTGGCTCTATATTTTATGATGTTCAGTACAAAGAGAATAAATGTAGCCTTTTCAAAGACCATCCCATTCACCAATGCCGTTGCAACTGCAACCCAATAATACAATCAGAAATCAGAAATGCTCTTAGATATACATTGATGTTACTACTCACGAGTTCAGGAAGTTGGTCAGAAACATTGAAAGTTGAAAGCTTGAAAGTTGGAGGAAGGACTATTTGAAGAGGGCACTTAAAGACAATATTTGATCAGTTCTACAGCGTACCGTGTGTTTTTGTAGATATACTGAAAAAGAATCTCCTGGAGCTTGCTATATTATGCTTAAGGTTGTGTAGATAGTGGTTAAATTTGATTGCTTTACTTTTGTGTGTGTGTGTGTGTGTGTGTGTGTGTGTGTGTGTGTGTGTGTGTGTGTGTGTGTGTGTGCTGCTGCAACTGTGTAGAATCAGGGCCATTTAATGTATGTATTATTATGTGGAATTCTCAATATGGGCTTCATTGGGATGGGATTAAATCAGGTTTTTGATTGATAGAAAATACTATCAATCAGTACTAAGGTCTTAATTTCCAATATTCAAAGGATTTTAATTTGCTATAATAGCAAATCTGACAATAATGCCATATGCAAGATTTATATTAATGCACTAGTCAACACACTTGTAATAATAGCTTATTCAGAGCGAATTGTGCGGCAGACGCTCGACATAAATTGATTAAGAAATGTGCAGTGGTGGCTGCGGTGAAGTATTCTGTAAGCATTTTTCTCCAGTGTAACCTCTTAGTTTTCCAACATAGGAAAGTCTTCAGAATGGTGGGCTTTGCGTTTTCTCTATAATATGACAAGATGCGTTTTTTTTTTTGTTTTGTTTTGTTTTATTCATTTCAATATGGACATAAAAATATGGCAAGGGAACGATTGTTTATAGCTGCTATAAAGCTGCTATAAAGCAAGTGTTAACAGGTGTTGGAAAATAATCAGCCTCTGGATGGTAAGAGGCTTCACATCACATCACCATGTCATCGATCAGTTTCCAATAACAGCACAGCAAATACACACCTTGAGGAAATTTAGACCCCAAGAGAATGAATGTTATACGTTAAACATCTGAATGGGTTTCACACCCTTTGGCTTCACAGATACAGATGAAAGCTTGATGAAAGCCCGATTACACTTCAGAACATTATGTTCCTCTAAAAACGTTGTGTGTGAGTCTGTAATTTTACAACCTCTACATGTGTTACTGAGGTAAACAACATTTGCTCCATGGATTTGCTTGCACAGCTGATGGAAGATGTTCTTTTTTGCAAGAAACATCCTGATTCTCTGAAAATTATGTATACTATGCATATTTTTTTATAAAATGCATCTACAGCTGAAATACACTGGAGAGGAGTACAGCCGGTTGTTCATGCATTCTTTGAAAATTTTTTCAAGGTGCTCGTTGAAGATAGAGAATTACTGATGGGAACACTTTTCTGTACACGTCAATAGAAAGATATTTAATAGCTTGAGATGCCCTAATATAGCCATAACATCTCAATTCTGATGAATATTTTATAACAGCAGCTCTGGCTGTAGTTCTGGCTGCAAATCAAATGATAGGTTAAGGTTAATGTGCTTATTTCTGTTCCTAAAGTAACAGCTCATTCACACGCACTTGTGTGTCAAATGGTGTAAATAATCTAAAGCTAACAGTCAACATTAAAGTGTTATTATACCTACAGATGGTATCCACTCGCACTAATAATGGAAAATCCTTACTTTGATACTTCAGAGTCGTTTCACACAACAAATAGTCAATGTTCTATTAGTTGCTTCAATGTAGAGTCGATTGCATATCTTGCAGGAGACACAATAAGCTGCTACAGAGATAAAGAAGGACTGTTGGTTGATATCAACTGATAATTTAAAGCTCTTTTAGGACACTGTTCTGTATCAGTTCTGAGAAATCTAAGGCTGAAGATGAGATACCGGTGGAGATATCTCTGGTTCCAAAAGGCAAATGTAGAATTGTTGTCTCTGCAGTAATCCAGTCAATTCTATGTGAAGTATGGGGCAATGACGTGACTAAGCCTGTCACAGTAGAAATGCAAGGCACTAAGAGACTATTCTTCTTGGCATTGCACAACAAACTATGGAGAAAAAAAAAAAACTTCCTTAAAAAATAGCCATCTGCACTTTTTCTAGGAGAATATTTTTGGCCACTGTCTCTTGGTAGCAAGTGATAGATCTTAGAGATCATAAAGTGCCCATTGGTGTGGATCTAATGATAATGCTGGAGATGGTGGTGCTCTCTCAAACTCTCCTGGTGGTAATATTAAAGTTCTGTCTCGCTCTGTACACACATGTCAGGCTCACTGCTTACTGAACTGTGCAGGATCTACCTGCAAACCTTTAAAAGGATATGTCTGAGTAAACCTAACTCATAATAATATAATGATAACAAATCAATTATATATTTTATTAGATTAACAGGTCATTAACATGCATATATATATATACTGTATATATATATACACGGCATTTGCAACAGAAAATGAACGTTTCCCTGAGGTTTAGAAAATCTCAGACAAATTGGGTTAGAAGATGAAAGAGAAATATAACCCACATGGTAAGAATCTACAGCAGAGGGAACATGATCGTTGTAGGCACATATATGTTTTTACATTTAAACCAATCAGTTTCCATCAGATAATCCCACATAAACAGTATTAATTAAGCAAGCAGCTCACTATTACACAATACAAACCTGTACTCTACAAAGTCTAGATTTTCCAAGATTAAGTATGTCCATTGGACATTTGGGAAACTGGAGACATTTATTTCCGACCTATAATCCAACAATGTTGTCTTAATTTTTCTAAAGTATTCTCTCGTTTTCATCAGTCAACTTGTGAGTTACAACTACTGGCTAATCGTAGGGCTGAAGGTCGGAGTAATCGTAGTCAAAGGGAGTCAAAGAGACCAAGGCAGAACATTGTTATTGTTTATTATTGGAATCTAACATGTAACCGTGCATTCATTCATATATATCCTGGTGAGTGTCTTGGTGGATCCAGAGCAAAATCATGGAAACATCATGGAAACATCATGGAAACATCATGGAGGGCAGCTGTGGCTCAGTCGGTAGAGCGGGTTGTCCACTAATCCGCTAATCGTAGGGTTGGTGGTTCGAATCCCGGCCCGGGTGATCCCATGCCAAAATGTCCTTGGGCAAGACACTGAACCCTAAGTTGCCCCCGATGGCAAGCTAGCACCTTGCATGTAGCTCTGCTACCATTGGTGTGTGAGTGTGCTCTCATTTGTAAGTCGCTTTGGATAAAAGCGTCTGATAAATGTAAACACTGGGTGTAAAGTGGGAGTACATATTAGATGTACACACACACATTCACACCCGGGGCCTTTTAGAGTGGACAATCCACCTATTGTATGTATTTATATTGGGGAATGTGTGGGGTCGCTAAAGGAACCCAGAGAACCCAGAGGAATAACACAGACAAGGAGAACATGCTATAAAAATACTACAGCAAGTATGAAGAATTCCCACTGTCCTTCCTCCATTCCCTCAAACAAAGTGCTCTAAAATCTCAAATCTTTCAAATCCAGATTTAGATCCATAATGAGCAGGCCAGAGGGCACAGTAGCAAGGAAAATCTCCTGGAGATCACAAGAAGATTAAACCTCCAGAGGAACTACACCCAAACGGGAATTCTGTCCACTCCTGAGTGATAGTGGAATTATAAATCATTAAACAGGTGTAGAAGAAAGAGTAAAGACAAAAAGTCCTGAGTGTGCTGAAAGCATGTTCAGTATGAGCAGATTATGAACAAGTGTCCTGGGATGACTCTTTATAATTACAACAGCCAGCAGCTCTTAATTACAAATCTACAGTTGTAGTGATATTATCCACTGAAGCAAGGGAGAGACTTTCCATTAAATGTTCTTTGGGAAATCCAAATCATTAGGGACCAACCATAACAGCAGAAAGTACAGAAATAGAGCATCAGGATGAATCACACTTGTCCAGAGGATAAGAGGAGACCACAACTGGGTGAGAGTGTATAGAGAACTGAAATGGTTTCAGCTTTAAAAATAAATAAATAAATAAATAAAAGGTTCAAGAGCAGTCCCAGAGGTGTTGTTCATCAGTCTTTGGGGAATCCTCATATTTCTTCTGTCCTTTCTTGTTTTTAGACCACCTTCTCTTGCAACGGTTTACATTTTGTGCCTCGCCTTACCTTATCACTTTTGTTGTTCATAGGCCATCGTTGTACTACTTTCAATATATTTCAAGCTTTGCTGGTGCCAGAATGTGTGTCCTAATATCTACAGTAAATATCATATTCCCCTGTTCCCTTGTTAGGTTTTACAATACCCTCGGCTGCTTCACATTAAATCATGGTAAAAGCAAATATGTGACTTTAAATATCACCTCCTTCTTGGTTCATACTTGATAAGCACCATCTTCTTTGTGTAAATGCCATGAAAGGCAGCAATCATCTGTCTACTAAATTTATGTCTACGTTTATTCTCATGAAATGTAATGTACAATGCGCTCAAACTAATTAAGTTATTGAAATGATCTCTGTCAATCACCATGTGACCTTCAAACATGGCCGCTACAGCCACCAACTCCAAGCACACCCTTTCAAACTCACCTGATTACTGATCACAAACACCAGGACTCAATCGCACAGCCGCAATATATAATGATTCTCATGGCATTACCTCAGTGTAAGGGTCAGTGTTTTTGCTCGTGCCTAGCTTTACTTTTTTGTAGGCACAAGAATATGAACCTTGATTAAAACTACAAATTGTATATTTTTTTGGTTACGAGTTACTGTAAATTAGCATGGGGTACATTACGGATTAATATGAAGTTGTTTATTTAGTTCAACTGCACACACGAATGTAATGAGCTACCGATTCTATTGTAGCCGATGCACGGCAGTAGCTGAGATTTAGCACACGGCACATTTTGATGGACTTTTTCACCGTTTAGATGTCATTTTGTCGTTTTCAATCTCAAGCATTGCCATTTATAGAGATTTGTACCAATTGCAAACTGTAAATCAAGGCTTAGCTTATACAGCTGATTAGCATTTAACAATATACACACTTGAACACAAATAATATCTGTGTACTGAAACTTTTGTAAATCTGCCAGGAATTTTTTGTTCGGTTTGGCCTACAAAACTTTTACACACAATTTTACTAAACAATTGATGAATGAGGCCCACTGATTTTTGTAAATTTAATTCCTAATTGTAAATCTAATCCACTAATCGTAGGGTTGGTGGTTCGAATCCCGGCCCGGGTGATGCCATGCCGAAGTGTCCTTGGGCAAGACACTGAACCCTAAGTTGCCCCCGATGGCAAGCTAGCACCTTGCATGCAGCTCTGCTACCATTGGTGTGTGAGTGTGTCTCATTTGTAAGTCGCTTTGGATAAAAGCGTCTGCTAAATGAATAAATGTAAATGTAAATGTAATTCCTTGGCAGTCTGGCTGATCATCTATCTGACTGGTAGGCATGGGCATAACCATGCATTCTTTGGAGGGGTCGTGTGTCCCCCCAATGTTGAGGAAATGCCAATCTGTCCCCCCAATATACAGTACAACATATTTTCTATATGTCCCCATTTAATGAATCCTGCCATCGGATCTGTCTTTTCTTCATCTGTTCTATTTATTTATGTCACGATTCCCCCTGCTGGCCAGGTGCGGCACTGCACCTTGGACGTTCTGGCACCATCCGGTGGCTGAACCCTGGCAGTGACTGTTTGTAGCACCTGGACTTTGTGTGCGTCTCCACCCCAGTGTGCCGTGGGACTCCATGTCCCAGCAGCCATTGCCTCTGGGTCACATGTATTCTGGCACCTGATTCACGTTTCTGTTAATGAGCACTTGTGTGTATATATAGTTCTGGTTCTGCACTTAGCCGGGGTCTTTTGTTATGCCTGTTTCTATGGTTTGACTCCTTTCTCTGTTTGATTCCTGTTTCTCTGTTTAGACATCCTGTCTCAGTCTTTGGACTCCTGTCTCTGTGTCACGTTGTCGGTGGTTAGTCCTAGGGTTAGTTTCATGCTTCTGTGTTTAGGTAGGTTAGTGTTTGTGTCTTTGTTTTGATTTGTTATATAATAAACCTTTAAAAATCCTGCGATTGCATCCGCCTCCTCTACACCGACCATTACAATTTTTATCTATTCATTTTTAATATATTTCTGTTTGTTGAGGAAAATAGGTGTGTGTATGTGTGTGTGTGTGTGTGTCCCGTCCAGTAGTACACTTGGTTTCGCCCAGACTCAACACAAGTTCATTGACATATTTTAGTAGTTCAGTCTGTGAGAAATGGAGACAGCAGCCAAGTGTAGCAGAACATACGAGCTTTTATTCAGACAGTCAGTAATTAAATACCTAAATAGTAGGTGACCTTAGCTTAGTATAGAAGGTATCATACCATGGCTTGGTTTGTTCTTAAGAACATCAATTAACTGTTGATATTTGCACACCCACAAAGTAGGCTAGGCTAACATCAGTTCCAGTTTTTTACACTTAATGTTACATTCACTTGCATATCCTCTTGCCGAGTTTGTTGGACCACTTGAATGTTTATACCGTGGTTACACCCTTGCTGGGAGGAATATTTAAGCTGACTTATACTCTTTTTATTTCCGTGTCTATCTCTCATGATCAATGTGTTTCAACAAAGCCATCTGAAGGCAACAAATTCAGTGGGACTGTGACAGTGCTTGTTCTTTTCTGATTACTTTTGATACACACACACACACACACACACACACACACACACACACACACACACAGTATATATCGTGCGGTTGCAAACTTTTTTCGGTTTCTTTCTATGCATGCACAAACCTCTCATAACCAACCGACTTTCTCTCTACAGTGAACTATTTCAGAGCTTTTCAATTACATCAGAAATCATAATGTGACATTTCCATAGAAAGCTGGTCAGCATTTTTTGTTCAGCAACAGCCCAGGTTGGGAGGAAATTGAGTTGAAACATGACATTATATTATTATTAGTACTAGTAGAAGTCATTTTCCTGCCTGCTTCAGCACGATGATGTAATCAAATTCTCTTGAGATGTTTTGACGGAATTGTAGAAAAACATTCCTTTCGCTATTGATGGGATTAACACCATTGAAGGTTTGATGTCCTTGTACGGTACTTTAGCCGAATTAAGCAGAAAGCAGTAAAACACATCTAGTAAAGGATTCTGAGATGATACAGCTAGCTCTTAGAAGTGATGTTCTTGAAAATAAATTAATTCAGTGTGTAATTACAACATGTTGTGTATATAATTTTTCTGCATGGGATTTATTATGCCCTGTGCATAATAAAGTCATCAAGGACGTCTCGTTCGGTAAATACAATTCCTCCCGTCCTTTCCTGGCAGCTTGTCAATGCCTACTCAGAGGAATAAGCAAGGAATGGAAACAAGGAGGTACAATTGAAGAAAAGCAAATCAGCTGAATGGTACTCAACGTGTAAAAGTCAAATATGTTTTCCATTATAAATAACTTGTAAATGGCGCACTTATATAGCGCTTTTATCCAAAGTGCATTACACTGCGTCTCATTCACCCATTCACACGGTAGTAGAGCTGCCATGCAAGGCACTAACTTGCCATCGGGGACAACTTAGGGTTCAGTGTCTTGCCAAAGGACACTTTGGCATGTGGAGTCATGCGGGCCGGGAATCGAACCACCAACCCTACGATTAGTGGACAACCCGCTCTACCACCTGAGCCACAGCCGCCCTTGTGAAGTATGCAGAACAAGATCAATATCAGTTTAAGCAACTTGTATGAAGCAGAAGTGTATTATGGATTCGCCCCCGCCCATTAAAAAGTGTCTGTTTGGAAAATGGTGGTCTGGATTGGACTTCGTGTCTATTAACATGGGCCTCCTGTGAGTCTTTTTATATGCAAATACGTATGCTTCTTCACACCACCTCCATCTCAGTCTGTTTGGAAAGGAAATCATGGAGGAATCTGGTAAGTTCCCAGTGCAGAAGATACCAAAACATGATATACTTCTATAAACTTAATTAAGTCTAACTGCACTCCATTGGCCAGCATAGATTCTGGGGGCATGGTTGGTTATGGTAAATGGTCTGCACTTATATGGCGCTTTTTTAACCTTAGAGGTTAGCGTATGCTCAGTGGTTTTATGAGAAAATAATGATTTTGCGCAATGTAAGTGGAAATGTGTCTTTGGAGCTGAATCACTCCTGAATGTAAACACATTGTTCCAGCCATCCTCTACCGCTTACTCCTTTATCAGGGTCACGGAGAACCTGGAGCCTATCCCAGGAAGTATCCGGCACAGGGCGGGGTACACCCTGGACAGAGTACCAGGTAACCACATTATTGCAAAAGGAAAATAGATCGCAGACAGCTTCATTTGAATTTCACTTCAACTGATAAGTACAGTTTTGAATTGATGATGTGGTTATTTCCGTGACTGAAGGTACATTTACAATACTTTGTCAGAAGCTCTTACAGAAGTACTCCGTTGTCTTTGGGGGTCACATACACGTATGCTAGTGCATATCAGCCTGAGCAAAAGGTACTGAGAGAAACACATGGCAGCATCTTATACATTATTCATGCTTGCATTATGGTTACATTTCCATAAGTATTTGACAGTGTATTATAAAGTTCTTATAAATTAAACCTCTGTGCTACAACTACCCTCTATATAGCATTAACTCCTGAATGTAATATTCTCTTCGGAAATGTAGTTTAGGCTAGGAATCCGATATCTCTACAATATTTACTACTGTTCCAAGAGCTACTACAGTACTGATCTTTAAATATTTACTATTCAGTATCTTTCACTCTCTTGAATTCTCTTCCTCATTGCAGTATTGTTCTCTCGTAATTTTTTACATTTTTTCCCAACCTCCTCACATGTGTTCGTTCCTGTTTTGCTGTCAAATTGAGTTTTGACTTTGATACATAGTCCATACATGTCATTGGGTGGCTGTGGCTCAGGTGGTAGAGCGAGGTGTCCACTAATTGTAGGGTTGGTGGTTTGATTCACGGCCCACGTGACTCCACATGCCGAAGTGTCTTTGGGCAAGACACTGAACCCCAAGTTGCTCCCGATGGCATGTTAGTGCCTTGCATAGCAGCTCTGCTACCACTGGCGTGTGTGAACGGGTGAATGAGACACAGTGTAAAGCACTTTGGATAAAAGCGCTATAAAAGTGCGCCATTTATTACTTTACTTCTTTTTCTTTTTCTTCCTTTTTCTTTTTTTCCCCTCTCCCTCTCTTAGTAGTGACTTTAAAAGTCCCTAAAAAAAGGTAACTTTATTTATTACTAATACTAGTCTGTATTGTTATCCAGGACTGGGTAGACAAAAACACAACTTCAGGGTGGATTAGTGCCAAAATAACCAAATAAACACAACAAAAATAAACAAAAACTCATCCCTGACTCCTAAACATGGCCAAATGCCATGTGCTGCTACATCCTGACCAATCATGGATGAACTAGCTTATTTACAAAAGATTAGTAGCTTACAGTCACAAAGGATTACAGCTTCCTCTGCTGCAACAAATAAATAAATAAATCTTCAAAGGCTCTCTTTTAACACATACACACCGTGCTATGTGCTGCTTAATCCCCTACACCCCCTGCCATGCAGGATGAACCCTCAAGGGAGCACAGCAGAATTATTTATTTATTTATTTATTTATTGATTTGGCTTAGCCAACCTGAGTGTGGAATTTCTTGTAAGCACATCCTAATAGATCCCGGCACAAGCATCAGACTTCACAGTCATACAAGACACATAAAGACAGAAAGGAAGAGGATATAACAGAAAACACAATGATCTCTCGTTTTTAAAATAACTTTATAAAAGTGATAAACCCAATATATATAGTAAAAAACGGGCCATCCCTGTGTGTAAACTTAAATGACATATTTAGCTGACGCTTTTTATCCAAAGCGACTTACAAATGAGACACATTCACACACCAATGGTAGCAGAGCTGCATGCAAGGTGCTAGCTTGCCATCGGGGGCAACTTAGGGTTCAGTGTCTTGCCCAAGGACACTTCGGCATGGGATCACCCGGGCCGGGATTCGAACCACCAACCCTACGATTAGTGGATTAGTGGACAACCTGCTCTACCGACTGAGCCACAGCCGCCACATAATAGGATAAATGTATACTGTACTGTATAGATTAGATTAGATTAGATTAGATTAGACTCAACTCCATTACTAAAACTAAAACTCAAGAGATTGGGCACATCTTTACCTGACAGGATTGGCGGTGTGACTAAACGTGGTGTAAATAAGTGTTAAAACATATTACATGAGATATACAGTAATGTAGAATAAGGTATGGAGTAAAACCCCGATGGGGTAGTTTGGTGTTTCCTTTTAAAGAACAAACATGAGGTGAAATTAAGACAAGCTAAGAATAAATCCGATAACGATCATGTTTTTTAAAATTGCCATATATTCCAAATAGTTTGATACATGCATTTGGAATTAAGTTTTAAGGAAATAATGTAATAACGTAAGATATAAAACATGATGTGGTGTGCTGTTATAGGAACGTTACCACCAAGAAATTCACACGTTTCCGATACCAGCACAACCCAAGGTGTTTAACTATTACGTTTTGTTTATTAAAGAATGATCCATTATTTATTTATTTTTTAATGTTTTAAACATAGTAGAACTCCCACAAAGCAAGCTTACGTTCTAGCAGTTTTAAACCGTCATTCCCTCATATTACGGTTTCTCTTCTCTCTTGAAGTTAAAATACTTTCCTGTGTCAATAAAACACCTTACTGTAAGAAAGTGATTTGAATTAGAGTTGGGACTGCCGACAGAGCTGCTGTTATAGAAAATGCGTCAGCTGTGGTATAAGAAGATATTAGATTATCTATCAAGCATCGATGCAGCTGCATAGCTTCAGAAGCTTGAGACAGCTGTCAGGATGAAATTTCTTATTTGCACTCTCTTCGCCACCTGAATCATTTATTACTCAGGCTGCCGTCCGAGCTCAGGTGTCCCTCTGCAGAATGATCCTTAATATATAATTGAGGGAACATTCAAGATGACACAGTCAAAAGGCCAAAGCTTTACAGGAACACTCAAAACAAGTACATTGGAGGGATGTGAAGACTGTTTGATGTCAGTCTGGGATATGTTTTCAGTACTGAGGCTTTTGGCATATATCTAAATAATTGATTCTGGTGCCTGATCTAAAAAAAAAAAAAACGGAATTAGATGAACCTGGTTAATTTATAAACATTGCAGTGATGCAAAGCTGGTAGAAGTGCACTAGCAAGCTAAAAGCTATGCAAAGAAGTGAAACATCTGTATTACGTATCAATAAATCAGCGTCGGGCTGACAGATGCTTCAAGAGAACAGAATAGTTATACAATAATACTAGTGCTAATCCCTTACATAACATTTGACATTGTGAAACTGTACAATATATACAAAGCTGTGACAAGGTTCAGGGGTTCCACATCAGCCAGTATCCTTCTGCCTCATCCGCAAACCCCTCCTTCACAAGAAACACACCAACCTATAGTTCAGAATCCTCTCTCTATAGGGCTCTGCATAAAGTTCAGTTTCACCAGAAACTGAAGAAAAGAATGTATGAGGATATACTACTTACTTTTGTATTGTACTAATAATTTCATCCATCCATCCGTCCTCTACCGCTTACTCCTTTATCAGGGTCACGGGGAACCTGGAGTCTATCCCAGGAGGCATCGGGCACAAGGCGGGGTTACACTCTGGACAGGGTGCCAGTCCATCGCAGGGCACAATCACATACACACTCACACACTACAGACACTTTAGACATGCCAATCAGCCTACCATGCATGTCTGGGGGAGGACACCGGAGTACCCGGAGGAAACCCCCGACACACGGTGAGAACATGCAAACTCCACACACACATGGCCCCGGCGGGACTCGAACCCCGGATCCTGGAGGTGTGAGGCGGACGTGCTAACCACTAAGCCACCGTAACAATTACGTAATAAAATTCACATTATGCAAAGGAAAGGTAACGGCAAATTTATTAAAAATTATTTCAATAATTGGTTTGTTAAACTGTGAAGCACAGCGAAGTGTACAACATGACACTAGCGGACCTTTTTTAAGTCAAACACATGGCTTCATGTGATGGATAATGTGATGCTGCGAACAGAACAATTCCTGTATAAGCATCATTTTGCTGGATCCTTAACGGGTCACAACTTTTGATTGTTCGGAAATATAGACAGATTCATCCATTCACCCAGTTTTTGTGCACTGTAAAACCGGATAAGTTCAGTTAACTGAATTAAAACTAGTTTTTGTTCTATTTAAGTGTTTTGCGCTTAAAGAAATTGATTAATCAACTTAAAAATTTAATTTTTTTTGAGATAAATGAACCTATCCGGTTTTACAGTGTGGTTTGAAATGAATAGCAACTCAAGCATGTTTTCTTGATGTATCAGCATTTTGTCATGATTCGGAGGCAGGAAGTAATTGTAAGAGTCCTTTATTAGCATAACACATGAAAACAAACCTTCACACAGGGAAACAAAGAAACCAAAGGAATCATCAGACAGTCTAAACCTGTGGAAACAGTCAGAAACATTCACGCGCAACCTTGTGCAGATAACTGGGAACTTAAATAGGCCACATAACGAAGGTTAAACCCAAAACACCTGACGAGACTCATCCATACTTCCGGCATGCAACCACATAAGAGGGTCACATGACCGGGCAAAGTCTATGCCGTGGCGCCCTCTGCTGATTGAGGCGTGACACATTTGTTGTGACAGACGGTCAGAACAAATGCAACGACGAGTACAGTGGAATAAAAATGTCATACAATGATAACTGTATAGTCCGATATTGCGGTGTGAATCTGTGGTGGTATAATGCGTCACAGTGAAAAAGATACATGTGGACATTCTTGCACGTTCTTCTGCGTTGAGACTCTCACAGGGAGAGTTTACAGATCTAGTTCACTGTGTAACTATTACAGATGTCCTCAGCAGCATTCTCTTTCACTCCTAGGAGTAACAGACCCAACGTGTCATCAATCAAACGTCCTAATTGAAAGTTCTCAATAAGTGGCTATAAAGACAAGTCATGCTTGACACGCAGGACAACGTTAAATCTAGACAGATAGCATAAGATTTAAGAATCTCTTATCTCACATTTAAATTTGGTTCAACCAGCTTTAAATTTCATTAGCGCTCCTTGCTGCTGATTCAGCTCAGGAGCAAGATTGATGCTCTACTAGCTTTTAACGCCGACGTTGTTGCGTTTATCCAGTCGAAATAAAAGTGGGTTGTTTTTCATGCTTTGTGTCTTCCTGATTGTTCATCACTGTTGTTTTTTTTTCCTCTCTTTCTTAGACTTAACCAATTACACCAGTTAATCTAACCATTGGCTTTCTTGCAAATAAAATGTTTGCATTTTAAATCTCTGCATCGCTTTTCTAGAAATTGCAGAATTGACCATTTTTGAGCTGATAGAAGAGATACAGAAAAGCAGTGGTTCCCAAACTTTTCCAGGGCAAGGCCCCCAAATGGCATTAACACTGGACCGAGGCCCCCCTTTTGCAAGATGATTGTGTGTGTGTGTGTGTGTGTGTGTGTGTGTGTGTGTGTGTGTGTTTGTTAGCGTGAGAATTTATTTTTCACACCAAATTGTTGAGGCTCCCCTGGCGCCCCCTGGCGGCCCCCACTTTGTAAACCACTGATTTACAGTATGCTTTTTCTGGGATTTTTTTTTTTTTTTTTCAGCTAAAACAGCAGTCAAATAATACACAAATAAAGACAAGCTACAGTAAAAGGCCATTCGCTGAAAAGGAAAAATGCAGGATGTGAAAGATGGATACATTCACTCCACACTGACTTTATCTGGGTGAATTCACAAGCCTCAGTCTTTTGAGGCACTAGACATCAAGTAGTATTTTTGGTTGGTTAGAAATAACTAAATAAATAAATAAAGCACTGCAAAAACATCTCATCTTAGCACGGAAAAATATCATGAATATAGTCACATTTGTCTAGTGGGTCAATCCAAATTCCAAAAAGGATGGTTGCGTCAATGTCTTCAAATTACTTTAAACCAGGGGCGCCCAATCTTATCCTGGAAAGGGCCGGTGTGTGTGCAGGTTTTCATTCCAACCAATCAGAAGCCACACGTGAGTTTAACTGATTACACAGGTGGAATCAGGTGTGGGTCCTGATTGGTTGGAAAGAAAACCTGCACCCACACCGGCCCTGTCCGGATAAGATTGGGCTCCCCGGTTTAAACATTCCAGGCTATTGATATTTGGTGGTTTTATATCAGGTTTTATCATTTTAATTAAAATAAATCCAACAAAGCTGTGTTCTTGTAAACATTTTTAGTCAGAGCTGAGGTAGTTCTCAGAGATACCAGATAATGTCAGAGCTGTTGTTACGATACTAACGTGATGGAGGTTAGGTTAGGTGAAAGTGCAGATAAGAGCTTTTAATAAAGAGCGGCAGGCAGACAAATCCAAATCATGAGACAATAGCGTGGTCAAAAAACAGGCAATGAGTCAGGTGATCTGCAAACATTCATAAACGAGGCACAAGATGGACAAACAGGGTACAAACACTTGGCACAGTGATAACACTCAATACTTCGTAAAGTCATTGTGTTCAAGCAGTCTCTTTATACTGTGGTTGTGAGTGCTGTGAGTTTGAAGCAGGTGTGCGTGATTAGAATGAATTTGAGTGTTCTGAGAATTGGCGTCCATGGCGGCCATGTTTGTAGGCCGCAGTGCAGGATGGGAAATGTAGTCACGGGTTTGCTGTGACATGACAGCTGTCTTCATAGTGTCTTCAAAATGCCTGAAAATATATTTGCATTAAAAGGTCATTCTCAAGCTCACAGAAAGGACAGTACTGTACTGTAGATGCAGACAAAATTTTTTTATAGTATTTATTTATAGTGGTTACAAATAATGCTTCTATAATAATGCTTCTAAACTATAATGTGGCACGATTCCCCCTGTTGGCCAGCCGTACCATGGCTGGATCTGGCGGCCTCTGGTGGCCGAACACTGGCAGTGACCATCCTCAGTGTGCCGGTGGACTCCATTTCCCAGCAGCCACTGCTGGTCACGTGGATTCTGACACCTGTGCCTTGTTTTTGTTAACGAACACTGGGGTTGTATATATAGTGCTAGTAGAGCACAGAGTTTTGGTCTTTCGTTGTGTGTTTGTGTGTGAATAGATTTAGATGCCTGTCACAGTGCTTAGATAATTAGCCGGAGAAGTAGGCTTTGTTCCTCGTTCATGTGCCTGAGAAGCAGGTTTTTGTTTTCATGTTTTCTTAGCTGAAGTATTTTTGTTCCCATCACTTTTTCTGAGTTTCGTGCTGGCATTTGTATTATTTTGTGTGGATCTAAAGTTTCATTTAATAAATCAGCGTAAAGCCAGTCTGCGCCTGTTTCCGCTTCATCCCACCCATCGTGACAGAACGAAAGACCATACTAGGAAACAGCAGACCCCATCATGTCACCAGCACAAAAAAGAAAAACCAAACCCCGGAAATCCACGCCCTGAATACTTCTTGAGGGATTGTCAGACATATTTTTCTAGCCTACCGCATCCGAAGCCCATGGGGTCCGGTTTATGGTATCCAGACTCTCGGACTTAGCACGTAGCTGGGTACAACAGCTGTTCGCCACCCAGTCCCAGGAACTGGAGTCTAGTCGGCTATTTTTGGAAGCCTTTTTGAGAGAATTTGG
>JAFFST010054240.1:31784-41903 GCA_022414735.1 Noturus placidus
CCCCAGTCCAAAGACATGCATGTTAGGCTGATTGGCGTGTCTAAAGTGTCCGTAGTGTATGAATGTGGGTATGAATGTGAGTGTGTATGTGATTGTGCCCTGTGATGGACTGGCACAGTGTCTGCATGCAGCTCTGAGATAGAGAGCTGTTTAGTGTGGTTGAGATCAGACCTCTGAGCAGACCATGTCTCCACAGAGCTCGTATTGTGCACAGCGGCATCATCATGCTGGAACCAAGTCCTCTTTCTGTACTATTATGTTCTTTATGGCAACAGATTGTGGAAGAACACATATGAGTATGATGGTGAGCAGTCCACATATCTCTGGCCATATAATATATGATGCAGGCTGGGTTAGCCATTTGACTATGACACACATAAACCCTGGCTTAAATATCTCTCTAAATCACAAATCACACAATCCACTGAAATTGATGTGTATGGAATTCATGATGTATTTTATTCATCCAACATTTACATTCGTATTACAAAATATATATCACACACCATAAACGTAAATGAACAATGCAAAAGTGGTCCCTTTGAAATGCAAAATGTCCATGACCACGTAGCACACATCGTTTAAAATGTACATATCCCATGTATACAATAATCAATACAGACAAGACCACATGAACAAAACAGATTTACATATATACAGCACATAGATACACACACATCATTAAAAAAAGAAATAAAATAAAAAAAGAGAATGTTTTAGGGTTTTATCTGAGACACAAACTTACATAAGTCAATAAACAAACCAACAAATAATGTATTTTTTTAAAATATCTTTTTTATTATTATGTATAGATAAAAAAGTGTGAATATAATGAAAAATAAAACAAACAAAAAATAATCATGGCACATCAAATCAAATCAAATTAAAAAAAAAAAAACCCCATCAAGCATTACACATGGTGCAGGTGTGGAATTGCAAACATTTGTTTCATATAAATTCTAATGAAAATGGCTTCTGTAGGCACGATTGCATCTCTCGTTAAAATATCTGTTTTCGCATTTATAAACCCAAGTATCATGATATACAGTATACTGAGTGCTGTGGAAATCTCTTCATTGCCGAATCACACATCGTCATCTCTTGCTAGTTGGTTTTGAATATTTTATCAGCTTTCAATAAAGATTTTGTTTTAATGGTTGAACACAACTATATTACCTGGTACATTCACAAGTCCTATAATACAGAAGTGGGATTGATCATTTATTTTTTTTTGGTTTAGGAAAAGTTTATCCATCCATCCTCTACTGCTTACTCCTTTATCAGGGTCACGGGGAACCTAGAGTCTATCCCAGGAGGCATCGGGCACAAGGCGGGGTACACGCTGGACAGGGTGCCAGTTAATCACAGGGCACACTCACATTCATACACTACGGACACTTTAGACACACCAATCAGACTACCATGCATGTCTTTGGACTGGGGGAGGAAACCGGAGTACCCGGAGGAAACCCCCGACGCACGGGGAGAACATGCAAACTCCGCCCACACATGGCCCTGGCAGGACTTGAACCCTGGACCCTGGAGATGTGAGGCGAACGTACTAACCACTAATCCACCGTGCGCCCATTAGCAAAAGTCTAACCAATAAAATTCATTCCGAATCTTAAAACAACTCTACAAAGATCAAAATAATCAGCTACTTGTGCACGAATCCTTCCCGAGATTTAATACCATGACAATGTACACAACATTTTGCATCCATAGTGGATGGATGGAAACATTTAAACATTGTACTTTCTCATCCAGTCTTTCAAAGCTTCATAAAAAGATATTGCACACATGGGAGCTTTTTCACAGACACATGATGGATTATCCTACATAATACACATATATTCAAATATTTACGACTTATTTTTTTTTTTTTTTACAGGAGAGAAAAAAAAAACATTGATACAACTTTACAAAGATTAGATAACTTTGTATTGTATAGCTAAAATACAGTAGGTTTAGGTTGTGAAGAACCAGTGTGACATGCATAATCATTTTTGTCATGGGCTTCATTTAAATTGCACTATATACAGTTCAATATCTTTCAGAGTCGGTGCATCGAAAAGCATTTGTATATTTGTAGCAAAGCAGTGTGTGTGAGTGTGTGTGTGTGTGTGTGTGTGTGTGTGTGTGTAAGGCCTTTATTATGGCTTATTTAAGCCATATGTTTGCAAGTCCATTTAACATACTGTAGATCTCATTTATATTCACGTACTAGATAGGTACATATGCAAATAAATAAAGAAATAAATAAATACAGCAGAGAGATAAATAATGGTAAAGGTAATGAGAATAATACTGATTCCTGTGAGAGATTGATCCATAAATTTATATTTATATATATATATATATATGTTTAAACAGTATCATCACATTATAAACTTTTTTCCAGCAGTGATCTATGTGCTGAAACTTTTGTCCATGCTCATTTTTACGCGTTTACCATCATACTGCCCACACTACAGATTAATCGCCGTCTGTCTTTGTGCCACTGTGTCACCGTGGCGTACTGAACAAACCGCTTCTGTTCGACAACAACCAGGCAAAGCCTTCCGGAGCTTGTCCGACTGTGGGCAAAAATAACACAATCAAAGTGTCTCATTTCCTTTACAATAGAAACTCTTTGCAAATCCTTTGCGCACATTAGTGCAAGACAGGGTATCTGCAGGTATCAGCGCTTCAAATAGAATTCTTGTTAATACCATATTCAAGACATTTCCAAATAATTTTAAGACCTGCACATCACTTCAATCATGCTATACAATACATCAGCGATAATGAATTGTGTGCATGCATATACGTCCATTTCTGGGCTTATGTCAACTATAGCAGGGAATAAATTTATATAGAGGTGTATGGGAGACTGTAGCAAGTATCCTTGTTGCATTACAATTTGAAAGAAAGAAAATCATAATAATAATAATAATAATAATAATAATAATAATAATAATAGAGCGATGGATTACGACAGTCAAAAGAGAAATATTTATCATCAGTCCCTCAGCAGCTGTATTAGAAACCCCCTTGCAGCAGTGTGTACACAATTACAATGTAACAAGTAGTGTTAAAAATATACATACAATTTTGTAAAAAGAGGAAGAAAATAAATAAATAATATAAATAAATAAATATACACTCACATATAAATACTTTGCTATTTTGTAATGTTATTATTGTACTCAATAATAAAGTACTTAATAATAATAATAATAATAATAATAATAATAATAATAAAATTTGGGGTATAAATAGTAACATAACTAGAGTAATATATTTCTGACTTAATTTCTAGGTGTTAGATGAAACTTGTGGCTTGTGTTTTGGTGGAAAACCTCAAGAAGACCTCCTTTTAGTTGGCAGCATTTTTTAAAATTCACTTCTCATTACCAATCAATTACCATATGGGTGGCTGTGGCTCAGTCGGTAGAGCGGGTTGTCCACTAATCCACTAATCGTAGGGTTGGCGGTTCGAATCCCGGCCCGGGTGATCCCATGCCGAAGTGTCCTTGGGCAAGACACTGAACCCTAAGTTGCCCCCGATGGCAAGCTAGCACCTTGCATGCAGCTCTGCTACCATTGGTGTGTGAGTGTGTCTCATTTGTAAGTCGCTTTGGATAAAAGCGTCTGCTAAATGTGTAAATGTAGAAATGCTGTAAACCTCTGCCCACAAAAATGTTTGATATGACGCTAACGTAAAAACGAATCTGTGAATCTGGCGCGTGTTGTGTTCTAAACGCACGTTAAAAGGGACTCAAAGTCAGCACAGACAGAGATGAAGTCGGTGTGGAGCGGCGTTTAGTGTGAACCGAGCCGCTTGCTTTACGGTGTCGTTTTTACGGCGTGAATTTAAGACATTTTAATGCTAATTCAGACCGTATTTTTACGTGAAGGATTCGAAGACATTTGAAGACTTTTTAAGGACCAGCGGACACCCTGCAAGAGGATTATATCAAAATGCTTTGATCAAATGGTTCATTCTCAGTTACACAAAAGAGATCCATAGCCAGATACCCAGTGCAGAACCACAGCCAGAATCCAAATTTTAATGACGGATGCACCTTACTTTTAACTGGAAATGAACTGGAAAATTTGCCCTCTCAAGTAAGCCTGCTGCTTACTGCACAACCCTGTATATACACACACACACACACACACACACACACTCCAGTTTCTACCGTGGGGGGTAGTCTACAGTCATAGAGTTCACACCAATCGTTCATGCAGAAGCTATTACCAAGGTCCATCCCATGGTATGGATTAAACTGACTGTACGACCCATAGTGAGATCTTTGCACCAACACTTCCGTGTTCTAGTTAGTGCTTCTCCTGCGTCACAAAGGTCGACATTTGACAGTCGATGTCTCCGAGAGCTCCTGAAGATGAACGCCAGTAAGAATACTTGCAAAGCCTCTTCAAGCACGCTGGAGAAAAGGTTCAGATTTTATGCTTCGTCATACTGTACTTACACAAAAAGAAGAAGTGGAAGGCATAACGAAGAAGATCAAGAAGGCTCAAGCAATGAGTGCTTGGACCCCTACTGCAGTTCTTCCATTCGATATGGTGTAATTCATTACACACACACACACACACACACACACACACACACACACACACACACACACATTCTCTCTCTCTCACTCTTTTTGCTGGAGGCTCCTTTCAGAGGCTTTTAAAAGCTACAAGGCTTCAAAGCTCCAAATAAACCTCCCGATTTACATTCATTTGAGTCAAGCTGAAAAGCCCCTGTGTCTATGATGTTTATTCTGTCCTTACACACACACAAAAAAAAAAAAAGGTCTGCTACCTCAGCCCGAGAAAATCCCTGCACTAACCTCACGCTCACGCAAAGGCGCACTCAGCAGTGCAGGATCTTAATGAAAGCCTTGCGGAACTCCACGTTGAAAGTGGTGTATATGATGGGATTCACAGCACTGTTCACATATCCTAGCCACGTGAAGGCATTGTACATTTCCAGAGGCACATAGCAGCTAGCACAATGCGTCTTCAGGATGTGAGTGATAAAGAAGGGCAGCCAGCATATGATGAAAACACCTGAAAGAGAAGGACGCTAGTATGTCATACAAATACAAGAACGTCAGTCTGAACGAAGATTGCAGGACAAACTCTCAGAACTAGAATTGACATTTCATGCTGATAGTGCAGGCATTACTACCTACATACAAGACGCAGTTCTGTGGGCAGAAACACCTTGTTAATGAGAGAGGTCAGAAGAGAATAGACAGATGGGTTTGAGCGGACAGGAAGGCTACAGTAACTCAAATATCCGCTCTTTGTAACCATGGTGAGCTGAAAAGTATCTCATGTTGATCCTCGAGGCTAGTGGGCTAAAAACAGACACTTTAATAAGGCCACATGCGGTTCCAGTCCTGTCAGCAAGGTTCAGCAAGGATCTGAGGCTACAGGGACACAGGATCATGTCTGAGGTAGTTGGGTACGTGTTGTTTTGTTATGTCGTGTGGTGGAAAACGTTTAAACTCAATACTCACCGAGAACAATGGCAAGCATCTGTGTGGCTTTCTTCTCCTTGTGCTGTGACATCTTTCTCTTGCTCATGGACTTCGTGACATTGGTGCGTGTCTTGCCATTGGACAGGGTCTGTGTTTCAAAAGCTTTGGCCGCTGCTGGGATCTGGGTATCCTTGGCATGCCCGTTCTTCTCGTCGCAACTGGGCTGCCATTCATCTTGCAAGGGTGATGCATTTTTCTGACTGGCCATCATAGAGCCTGCTGTAGCGGGTGCCAGCTTCAACGTTTCTGGAGGACTCGGGCTGGCCGTGAGGCCCACCTCCACATTACTGTCCTGCTGTATCACCTCCTTTATCACCAGCTGTGAAAGGACATCACAGAGCTTGCTTATGCATGGCTCAAATCATGACCGTATTATTATTATAATGTTCTACCTGGGTGAAGAGCCATTTTGAGATATGGGACATGTGGGACCACGGGGCCATATGGGACATGTTTTAACATTCCAGCTAGCAAAAGTATTGAATATATTTATATATTTATGCGTAGCTCCAGGCCTACACATTAAGGTTAATTCAGATTGATGTTATAGACATTCTGAGGAAATTATAAAGATCAGTTTTGCATTTCTTGGCTCGCGGCCACAGATGGCTGTGACATCGTAGGGATTTAACCTCCTGATCTCCAAACAGTATTTAATCTTCATTTTATCTGTATTCGACTTATTCACTGCACTGAAGACTTTCTTACTGTGCCAGAACATTTATACGTTCTACAACCCCAATTCCAAAAAAGTTGGGACAGTATGGAAAATACTAATAAAAACCGAGGCGTGATTTGCGAATGCACTTTGGCTTATGTAAAGAAAAAACGTATAAAGACGAGGTATTTGATGTTTTATCTAATCAACTGCATAGTTGTTTTTTTTAAGATAAACATCTATTTTGAAATTTGTGCATGCATCACATTCCAAAAAAGCTGGGACAGGGGCAATTAAGAAGCGAAGCTAAGAAGGTGATGGCAATCGTCTAATCATAGTACTGTATATAAGGAGCCTCCAAAAAAGTCCTAGTCCTTCAAAAGCAAGGATGGGTCGAGGCTCGCCAATCTGTCAGCAGATGAATCAGTGAATAATCCAACACTTTGAGGACAACATTCCAACAAATCGGTAAGATTTTGGGCATTTCACCTTCTACAGTACACAATATTAATTAAAAGATTTGAGGAATCCGGTCAAATCTCGGTGTGTAAAGATCACTTCTGAATGTGCGTGATCTCTGATCCCTCAGATGTCACTGCCTTGAGTCTGTATTGGATATCCTGATATGGGCTCGGGAATACTTTGGTAAACCTTTAACGTTCAACACCACTCGCCGCTGCATCCATGGATGCCAGTTAAGGCTTTAACGGGCATCTATGGCTTCACGGTTTTAAACGCCGCAGACTCCGACAGTAGCACAGTGGAATAGTGTTTTGTGGTCCGATGAGTCGACATTTCAAATAGTGTTTTGAACAAAACAGCCGTCGTGTTCTCCGTGCCAAAGAGGGAAATTTTTGAAGCAACATATGCTGCCATTCAGACGTCGTCTTTTCCAGGAACATCTCTGCATTTTCCAGCAGGACAACGCCAAACCACATTCTGCCCGGATTGCAAGTGCATGGTTGCGTAAGCAGAGAGTGCGGGTGTTCGGCCTGCCTGTGGTCCTGACCTGAGAACATGCGGCGCATTATCAAGCTCAAAATAACACAACGAAGACCCCGTACAGTTGCGCAGCTCAAGAAATGCATAATGGATGAATGGTTGGGAAAATTCCGTTTGCTAAACTTAACCAACTGGTGTCTTCACTCAGCGTCCAAACGCTTATTACGTCTTAATAAAAGAAAAGCTGATGTTACACAACGGTAAACAGTCAACTGTCCCAACTTTTCTGGAGTGTGTTGCAGTCTGGATATTTGAAAAGAGTGTATATTTTCCAAAATAAATTCAATTCACAAAGTAAAACATTAAATAACGTGTCAATGATGTGTTTTCAATACAGTACAGGGTGAACTGAATCTTCAAATGACTCTTTATGTTTGTTTTATTTGCATTTTCCAGACTGTCCCAACTTTTTCTGACTTGGTGTTGTAAAACCCGTGAGTACAGTAAACCTGTTTTATACACATACATTTGCTTTACTCTCATAGAGTATATATAGAATGCTTTTAGGTACAGACTGTTGTCATACTGAGGCTTCACAGTGTGCAATAAAACATCCCTCATTGATCTGGTTGATGTGGTTAACTTGTAATATCTGGTAGTTTTAAATATCATAATATTTCAGATAGCGTAATATTTATGTCCGTGAATTGATTTGCATATGCATGCGGGGAAAAAAAGACCAGCTCACATACCGTTTTCTTGTTTTTGGGAGGCATGCTCCCGTTGGTCTTTACAATGACTGTGCAGAGTTTCACGTCCTCTGGGTGAGTGCACTTTTCCTGAAGTAAGCACAATAGAGAAGGATTTAGCGTGATATTGTAGGGTGCCACAGAAATCGTTTTTTTTCCCTCAGATCTGCTAGGTTTCTATTTTACAGTATCTGTTCAAAAGAGAGAGAAAAAACTGGATCTAGTGTAGCTCAGAAAATACTTTAATACTTTAAAACAAAACAAAACAACCTCAGCGACCTGGAAAGGTTGCTTATTAGTGGGTGGACTGGTGTGTATCTCAGTTGTTTTGCTCCTTGTGGAAGCTCCTTTACCAGCCTTTGGGGAGACAAGCACCAAATGAGCTGGTTGTATTATTCAAAAGAGTTGTTCCTTTTTCCCGCACTAATTATTTTTATCGCTACATTTTCCACATTTATAAACAAATGGTCACCTCGATCACCTCGTTCTAAACATAAAGACAATGATGTTGTAGGAAATTGACTGTAAATATTTATGTGGCAAGATTTTCCCAACCTTAATGGCTGGAATCTTTTAATGCTGTCTGCTGAATAATGCATATTCAATGTGCCCCAGGCCAAATGCCTCATAAAATAATGACAAACAAACAAGGGAAAGGCTACAATATGAGCATCCAAACACACACACATACATAAAAATCGGCACGCTATGTCATTGATGCACTACGACCGAGAAGTTACCATGCCACAGTTAAGCACCGAGTACATCATTGAAGACATTGAGATTCTTTGCAGAACTGCATGTACGGGTCAAAGAGCTTTGCAGTCACCAGAGTTCCCTCGGATCTCACTGAACCGAATCAGTGCTCATGAATTTCCTTTCCCAAAAAGCTTTTAGGCTATATGAAAGCTCAAGAACTCATTTCAAACACTCACTTCACGCTTCACTTCTCTACATTCCACATGAGCATGCGGAAAGCGTGTGATAAATGACCTTAATCATCCTTTTAATGAACGATCGCACGATTGTAAAACGGCGGCTTCGACTAAAATCCCTCTGGAAAACAGTCCTAGGCATTAGCCACAGCTGCTAAAATAATTAATTCGAGCAGCTGCTTGAACAACCTTCTGACGTGAGCGGGATGCTCTGGAGGCGTGCTTCACCTTGAGAGGAAGGTGAGGCTTAGCGTCCGATCTCTGGCAACTGCGCTTGGTATTCACTCTTTTCCGACGCTTGCGCAGCACCACGTAGATCTGCACGTAGACGAGAAGTGTGATGATGAAGGGAACGTAGAAGGACATGATAGAGGAGTACACCACAAACGCCGGGTTGGCAATCTCGCACACGGCATCATCACGTGTTGCTGAGGAAATAGATCGGAATGTTACTTTATTGTTACCGTGAAGCTCTGAACCGCAAGTTGTGAAATACCACTTGTTTTGGGGTTTTTTTAGATAGTGACACTGTAAGTATTTCGACAAAATAGTGTGACTGTCGTTATTTCTAATGAATTTCAAGTCACTGTCACTATGTCATTATAACAAAGTATTCCATGCATAACCCTAGTCGAGGATGATTGCGATGATGCTCCGGTTGAGTCAGAATTCACACACTGCGCTGACATTTCAGCCTTTGGGTTTATTCTAGTGGCATTGCGTAACATCCCTAATCTTTTCATGCATCCGTTTTCTGTACCACTTATCTGATACAGAGTCTGGGGGAGCTATCCCAAGAGTCTTGGAGTCTATCCCAGGGGACTCAGGGCACAAGGCAGGGTACACTATTGCAGGGCACAATCCCACACACATTCACACACAATTTAGAGTAGCTAATCAGTCTACAGTGCATATCTGTGGACTTGCGGAGTAAACTTGAGTACCCGAAGGAAACCCCCAAAGCATGGGAAGAACATGCTGGGAATCGAACCCCCAAATCTGGAGGTTCAAGGCAAACTTGCTAAACACTAAGCCGCTGTACCCCCTTATCCCTAATCTATTGATTGATAATTTACTTAAATTCTCAAGGTTTTGACTCTAACACTTACAATGACCTAATTTCAGAACATTTATAGCGGTTACAACTACTTGCGCCTCAGAACTTCTTTATACAGTGGGGAAAAAGTATTTGATCCCTTGCTGATTTTGTACGTTTGTCCACTAACAAAGAAATGATCAGTGTATAATTTTAATGGTGGGTTTATTTGAACAGTGAGAGACAGAATAACAACAAAAAC
>JAFFST010054240.1:42200-49700 GCA_022414735.1 Noturus placidus
TCATTCCACCACTGAGGAACAGTTAGTGTGAAGGTTTTGGAAAGGGAGCTTGTGCCGCGCTGAGTAGGAATTACCAAACGTCGGTCGCTAATCGATCGCAGATTGCGTGTGGGAACGTAAGCCTTCAGGAGAGAGTTGAGGTAGGGGGCGCTGTTCCACACGAGGTCTTGTAGGCGAGCATCAAGGCCTTGAATTTGCTACAGCTGCTACAGGAAGCCAGTGGAGGGAGATGAAGAGGGGTGTGACATGGGTTCTCTTGGGCTGGTTGAAGACAAGGCGTGCTGCTGCATTCTGAATCATCTGCAGGGGTTTGATGGAGCTGGCTGGGAGGCCCGAAAGTAGAGAGTTGCAGTAGTCCAGTTTTGAGAGAACAAGAGCCTGGACTAGTATCTGTGTGGCCTGTTTGGTGAGGTAGGGTCGGATTTTCTTGATGTTGTACAGGATGAATCTACAGGACCGAGCAGTTGTTGAGATGTGGTCTGTAAAGGTCAAGCTGTCATAAGAGTCACCCCAAGGTTCCTGGCTGTCCTGGTTGGTTTGAGTGTGGTTGTCCTCCAAACACGGCGAGTTGAGTTGATGCCAAAGAGCTTCATTTTGGTATCATCTGACCACAACACTTTCACCCAGTTGTCCTCTGAATCATTCAGATGTTCATTGGTAAACTTCAGACGGTCATGTATATGTGCGTTTAGAGCAGGGGCGCTGCAGGATTTCAGTCCTTCACGGCGTAGTGTGTTACCAATTGTTTTCTTGGTGACTATGGTCCCAGCTGCCTTGAGATCATTGGCAAGATCCTCACGTGTAGCTCTGGGCTGATTCCTCACAGTTCTCATGATCATTGCGACTCCACGAGGTGAGATCTTGCATGTTTCCCCAGGCCGAGGGAGATTGACAGTTCTTTTGTGTTTCTTCCATTTGCGAATAATCGCACCAACTGTTGTCACCTTCTCACCAAGCTGCTTGGCAATGGTCTTGTAGCCATTCCAGACTTGTGTAGGTCTACAATCTTGTCCCTGATATCCTTGGAGAGCTCTTTTGGTCTTGGCCATGGTGGAGAGTTTGGAATCTGATTGATTGATTGCTTCTGTGGACAGGTGTCTTTTATACAGGTAACAAACTGAGATTAGGAGCGCTCCCTTTAAGAGTGTGCACCTAATCTCAGCTCTTTACCTGTATAAAATACTCCTGTGAGCCAGAAATATTTCTGATTGAGAGGGGGTCAAATACTTATTTCCCTCATTAATATGCAAATCAATTTATAACATTTTTACATGCGTTTTTCTGGATGTTTTTGTTGTTATTCTGTCTCTCGCTGTTCAAATAAACCCACCATTAAAATTATAGACTGATCATTTCTTTGTCAGTGGGCAAACGTACAAAATCAGCAGGGGATCAAATACTTTTTTCCCCTCACTGTATATGTGGACAAATCCACCCACCCATGTGAATTTCCCGTGGAATTCGAGAAATGATCACAGCTATTTTGGATTATTTATAAAAATGACAACAAAAATTACCTGTGTTGTTTAGCCCAAACAGCAGGGGGCAGGAGATGGCAAAGGACAGAACCCAAACCACCGAGATCATAACAGTGACACGGCGCTTCGAGCTGTACCGCGTGTTGTACAAAAGCGGCATGGCAACAGCTGTGTACCTGCAGGAGTGGTCCAGCAGGGTGGGCGGGAGGAACATAGAGAAGGATGAGGTGGGGGAGGGGGTACACAAACAATAAAATGGAGACATGCTATGACAGCAGTGACCTGCTGAACATCATTATATTCTTCAGTTTTCTCCATGCCATAGACAGACAATCCATGAAGCAAATCAGAAACCGAGGTGTAACGTTTATACACCATCACTCTCACGCGCTCTCTCACTAGCAAACAAAAAAAAACAGCTGATACACAATCTGCCCCTCACTTAGTGAGGACATTTCTCAAGATTGACGACGATTTCATGGAAGACCTACCTGTCAATACTAATTGCACACAGGTTAAGTATGCTGGCCGTGCACATCATGACATCCAGAGTGACAAAAATGTCACAGTGTATTTTACTGAAGCGCCACTCGCCCACCACCTGCAACACACACACACACACACACACAGATTGAATTGAATCACCGGACAGGACGAGGATAAAAATACCAGATAAATCTTTTGCTATGATTAATTATAATAATAATAATGATAATAAAAAATAAGAATATTTTTTCTTATTAATACAAAAAGTAAAATACATATAATCAGAAAATCCTCTGAAACATATTGACCTTAAAAGAGTATTTACTGTCATTTTATCTATCTAGACGCACATACAGACAAATGTAAATGGCGCACTTCTATAGCGCTTTTATCCAAAACGCTTTACACTGTGTCTCATTCACACACTCAATGGGAGCAGAGCTGCCATGCAAGGTGCTAACTTGCCATCGGGGGCAGCTTAGGGTTCAGTGTCTTGCCCAAGGACACTTCAGCATGTGGAGTCACGTGGGCCGGGAATCGAACCGCCAACCCTATGATTAGTGGACAACCCGACTCTACCACCTGATCCACAGCCACCCTAATGTGTGGACAGATCCTTATCCAGATTTACAAAGCTCCCTCCACAGTTTGATGAAGTATTTATGCGTAGGAAACATGTTTGATCTCATTGATTTCTAGTCTTCTTTCAAGCAAAACCCCTGAGAAGGACAAAAAAAAAAAAAAAAAAAAAAAAAAAAACACACACACACACACACGCACTTAAATGCTTATTTGCAAGTCTTATCCGGATGTGGTGTGTACGGCTTTTGCAGGAACATTTTTTTCAGATGCCATCCGCCTGTATGAAGGGTGAAATCACTATAAATGCACAAGCAATGAAATTTTGTTTGCATTCGAGTTCCACAGTGTGCTCTGGTGCAGCTTTTATTTATTTATTTATTTTTTGGTGAAGCATCAAACGTCCTGTCTGATAACAAAGCGATATATCAGGAACGTGATATTCCATTACAACCTACATTCGCTAGTGTGTTTAATAAGGTTTATCGGTTTATTTAATGTCTAGAGAAACATTAAAACAGAATACATACAGGAAAAAAATATATACATTTAAATCACAATTTTAACATAAAAAAAAAACAGCTTCTTCCGATCAGAGTCTTTTCTGCCTAGACAGTTAGTTTTCTGGGTCACTAAGACATTAGAAGCTTCGACTTCTGCAGTGGGACAGCTAATAAATGTATGATTTGTCCTTCCCTGAACCATAGTCCTGTAGGACAGGAACAGGGAGATTGGTCGTGTTATGTAATGTTTCTATTATCCTTCTATGTTTCTCCAATAGAATGTCAGCCATCTTGAAAGACCTACCATTCATACATCACACTTGTCTTTGCTAACCGAATCTCCCTGTCCACTGACTGGCGGCTGCTCATTATCACTCACCGCTTCTGCTTTTCCAATGCCCACATTTGTATACTCGGTATATTCACACGCAGGGGAAATTCCATGTCCCGACATCTCAGTGGCCAAAACATTTTAAAATGTAGCTGACCTTTAAGTGGAATTTAAATAATTTATTCATTTATTTATTTAATCATGGTACAGTGTACATTAATCCATTTCCATAAAAGTTAATGTACGCAAGTTAGCTTGAAGGCTAATTTTCATTGGTAGTCCCTTGGCCAGATTTTATTAGGCAGAGAATAGAGCCACTGAATGAAATGGCAATGCATTCATCCTCAGGCAAAGCAATTGAGATTCAATTTGACTTTTTCATACAGGACCTGACAGGAATGCAGGGCAATCAGGAGCTGCAATAACCCTGGTTCCTGCCCTGTAAGAGGCAGACAAGAAAATTCCACAGGCCAAGTCAGTATCGTGTCTTGTTAAACACAAAAGACTTAGGGTCTTACCTTGGTAACAGACCAGTGCTATTACCTGTGTGCACACAGCATTTGCACCAAGGTATTACTCACACTATACAAACACTGAAAAAACATCCTCGTGGCCAAGCTTTGAGCACTTGACTCAACACTAAAGGGCATTGGGTAATACCAGCAGTCCAACGGATGGAGACGCATGTGAATTAGGCGGTGGAGGGTTTCTCAGAGAAGCCTACTGGAGTGTTGTTGGAGGTATGGAGTGGGGTAGCGACTACATCCATGACTACATCCATGCTCCGTGCTTAGTTTCAGCTCCTCCGTGTTATCCCTCACAGCAGCTGTCTTTCTGTGCACCCATTAGTGCATCATAAATAATTATCTCTATGCTTGTTACACTGCATCTGAATCCCTTTTTGTCATGGACCATTTGTAGCTGATCCTCAACAACCTACTGAGTAAAAGTTGTTATTTTCATTCACCTAGAGTTGATTTTAATAGCCAGCATTTGCTGAGTTTCATGTCTAACATGTTTTATCAGATTACTCGTATTGTAGGAAGATCCTGTAGTATCTCTGCTTGATATTGATGTCAGAGAGCACAGTTTGCAGTCTACTTTGCTTTGATTTGCCATAATTAATCATGATATACATCCCAATCACTGTCATTTCATGGCATCTGTTCTTTAGCGTGACGGTGTACGCTTGTCTTGTGTGTGTGTATATATATATATATATATATACACATTTCACAGTCTGGGGATTGTTCCTAAGCTCTGATAACCCTTGCATGTTCTTCCATGTTGTGTCCATTTGGGTTTCCTTTAGTTTCTACACCCCCAAACCCCATAACCATTCCTCTACTCTAAATTTCCTCTCTGTGAGTGTATGTGTTTCATGCCGTGTTATGACCTGGCATCCCCAGGTGTATTCCTGCTCCAGATCCATGTAGAAATCAGACTTTCTGCTTTCTTTCCGTATTTGCCCACTGATCAATTTATTAGAAGATATTACAATGATCATAGAAGGATATATTCTGATAAGCACTTGCAATTGTTCTTTTTTTCCAATTACAGAAATGGCTCTTAAGCTCAGTGCCTCTCTTTTTACAGAGCCTCAAAAAGTTCAAAATATGTAGACACCTAATGCTTCAAAGCCATTTGTGTCCGTAATGCCGAACCTCAAACTGTAAAATGGATGGCACATGGTCTACAGGCTCTGTCAGAGCACTTTGTCAACCATTATTTAAAAGAGGAAGAACATCTTTTGCCACTCAGTAGACACTGTATGGCGCATTGCCAGTGATCTCTGTGCCTAATGAATGGGTAATGGATGATCTGGCAGCAGGAATTCACATTTATACCACAGTGCTGTTACGTTCTTGATTCTGACAGTAGTAGTTCCAGCTGAAAGGCAAATCACAGGTTTACATTAATGTGCTCATTCCAGGATTTCTATACAGGGACTTGAACATAAATGGATTAACTCTTGTATTATGTTATGGGCCTAATCTCTCTTTTCTCTTTGAAATTTAATTTTTTTACTTTCCTCATTTAGTGTCATACATTTATATGCAAATATGTCTTCTTATGGCTTGTCTCGGACCATGCATTGCTCCCACTGAGGGTAGTGTGTAAAGGCTCATATGACCCTCTAACCCCTCAACACTCACATTACTAAAGTCAAAAGGTGATTGTATTGGTATATTTGACACAATGTCATACGCCTAGTGCTAGCTATGTGAAGGACAGCTACCAGTGAATCAAGAAAAAAATGTGAAAAAGACTAAATGTGAAAAAGACTCCTTGAATTAGTAAAGCCCGTAAAGGCTTGTATCAATAGAGACTCCATAGCAACGGAGATTTATCACAGCTGCTCCGCTACATGAATTGTGGTACAGCTGCCAAATTAACATGAGGAGTTTAGACATTTCTAATTTGCACCAGTAAAAGGCCTGTGGGTTTGAGCGAATAAATGAGGTGACAGTAAAGAGGACACAGCGGGCACACTGCTTACCTGTACAATAGGTCCAGATATGCTTGAAACTTCCGTTTTTATTATCTGCTTGGCGGCTGCATAGTGCAGTTTAAAATGAGGTGCCAAGGCCATTGTTGTTATTATTAGCTCAGGGACTGCTAGATCTTACAGAGTTCTGACTCAAAACTTAAAGGAGAGTGTGGCTACAAAGAAGATTCTGGAAAAAAAAAAAAAAAAACCGAAGCAGGTGCTGTACATCTTCTGGATTAGCCTTTAGCCACCTAGTTATTCAGTCACAGTGCTGTAGAGATACTATTTGAGGTGTTGATTCTTGCACCTCCAGCTGTCTCACATAACCAGTTACAGCATCTGCGTCAAGTCAATCAGTATTAATGTGACAAAATGCCGTTGATATTTAAAGACACTCGAACTCATTTGTCTTTCACAGCATAATGTATTTCCAAGCGAAATGTCATATTTGAGTGGGCGCAGCTTTGGTTTTATCTATCGGACATGATTGGCTTCGCAGAAGCTTTTTTTCTGCCTTTGGCAGACAACATAAAAACCGTTTCACTGAAATCTCCCACAATGTTTCAGTATATCTAGACACGCGAGATTATTTGGAACGTTACCACAAAAGAAGTTGCACCTCAGATGGCTTGCGGAAAGGTTTTCCGTGGGGGTCCTTTCATTTTACATCATGAACCGAACTCACGCTCGTATCTACACTCTTATTGTGTAAATACGCATACATGTTGTCAGTTGTACTTTTCAGGGAATCTCTTTGTGAACCACGTTCTTCATTGGCGCCATTGGCTAAGAATTAGCACAGAAATAAAGAAATAAATAAATAAATAACAGGGCGGCTGTGTCTCAGTCGGTAGAGCGGGTTGTCCACTAATCCACTAATCGTAGGGTTGGTGGTTCGAATCCCGGCCCGGGTGATCCCATGCCGAAGTGTCCTTGGGCAAGACACTGAACCCTAAGTTGCCCCCGATGGCAAGCTAGCACCTTGCATGCAGCTCTGCTCCCATTGGTGTGTGAGTGTGTCTCATTTGTAAGTCGCTTTGGATAAAAGCGTCTGATAAATGAATAAATGTAAATGTAATGTAAATAATCTGAATGTTGATTCCTCCACTTACTTCGCCTGTTATGTCATTTCGAAATCATCCACAAAAACACCAACTATATCGACACACTGTGTATCAGATGGCACATTAGTGCTGTTTATTTGTGATCTTGTGAAAAGGACTGTGCGTACAGGTTCTGTAGTGTGTATAGTCGACATGTGCGTAAATAACGGCTGTCTATCCACTTAGTCTATTTATCTGTCAAAGGTAATAAATGCACTGAATGTTACCCTTCTCCCACGACTATCAATTATGAGTGATGATAACCAAATGCTTTAAAGTGATAGCGTAATGACTTTATTTTTAATTGCGATGTTCAGTAAGCTTACATCATTAGCAAATACTCGCAGCCTTTTTGGTGCCAGAACAAAATAAATCAGTTTGGTTCTGCAAATACAGTATGTTTGCATTATAAATTGTTGCCTTGGCTGTCTTGTATGCTTTTTAAGCATACGCTGGCAAAAAAATTAAAATAAAGTGAAAGCTTGTATCATCAGGAACGGTCTGTCACACAGAACTCTGTGTATGGCCG
>JAFFST010054240.1:52200-59667 GCA_022414735.1 Noturus placidus
AACTTGACTTTCCCTTTCTCTTTTTCTCCCTCGTGAAGTTAAATGTCTTGCTACCAAGAAACCAGAAGACGCCCAGTCCTGAAGATTTTCCAATGGCGGAAAACGTAACAAACCGACACTGGAGACTCCTTCCATTACATCTCCATATAAGATGGTTAGCTTCAACATGTCAGCAATTATATGGTTTCCTTGGTTAAGTCCATATGTAAGTACTATAGAGATAAGTATAAGAATGAGCGCGGGCGGCTGTGGCTCAGTCGGTAGAGCGGGTTGTCCACTAATCCACTAATCGTAGGGTTGGTGGTTGGAATCCCGGCCCGGGTGATCCCATGCCAAAGTGTCCTTGGGCAAGACACTGAACCCTAAGTTGCCCCCGATGGCAAGCTAGCACCTTGCATGCAGCTCTGCTCCCATTGGTGTGTGAGTGTGTTTCATTTGTATGTCGCTTTGGATAAAAGCGTCCGCTAAATGAATAAATGTAAATGTAATATAAACCTGTGATTTGCCTTGCAGACAGAACTGCTGTCATAGAAAACGCCTTCTGATCCATCAGCTTTGAGAAACCATCTTGACATTTATGGTGGCATCATTTCATTACAATTAAAGTGTAAGATAATTACAGACGGACACCGAGAGGAGACCAGGTCCGTGGTCTACACAGATCATTAAACTGTCCGACAACAGGAACAAGCAGTGGATCCAAACAATACTGTTGAGCGTCATGCTAATCTTCATTTGCAAGGGATAATAGCCGAGACACCCACATTTCACCAGCACACCTCGTTCGTTCCGCCTTCAATAACGTGCATTGAGCGGAAAAGCATCGATTTCATCTGTGAGAAAGAAGCAGAAGCTCTTTCATATTGACCAGAAGATTTACACAAAACAAATTATTATCTTCTTGAAAATCAGCACCTGAGTGAAGCGGAGTGCAGAGAAGCTCCCCGCCGAACGCAATGACACGTATCGTAAAATATTCATAGAACACGCATACAGAAAAATGTATCGTGCTCGGTTTTAAATGAATTTATACGACACATTATTGTATAATTCCGCAACTAACTAAATAAATGAACACCTATATAAGCAATAAACACATACGTAAAATCTCCTAAACAAACAAATAAATAAATAAACAAACAAATAAACTGCAGTGGTTCACCAGAAAAAAAAAAGAAAAAAAAAGGAATGGTAATTTATTTCGATTAACCTCTCTGGTTAAACTATTCCACTGCAAGCAACTCAGAGAAGTTTTAGACGTTCACTTGTGCCTCGCACACCTCTCTTGAAGAAGATCAATATAATAATTACGAAGCACTTAAAATGGTGAGCGAAATATTTCCTGAGGATGTAATTATCCGCTGCTGGTGTTGAGAACTAGAGGAGAGATTTAGCCTTAAGCTGATAGTTTGTTTAGACGAAACTACTGTAATTGCAGGAAGTTAGAAGAAATAAAGCCAAAAATAGCAAATGGTAGTCCTGGAAAATGGTGGCTGAGACAGATGCTAGCCAGGTTGCAGATAATAAATAGACTTAATACTAAACGTATTTGTTTATTCATTCATTTTTATTTTCTGTTCTGGGACGTAATATTAATGTCATAATTTGTAATTTACTGTGAATGTCTTCTTCATGTCACCACCACTGAGAAGACTGTGCAGTCTCGAGTGTGAGACTACGTGTATCTGAACTATTTTCAAGTCAAATACCTGTGTAGTGTGTTTATACGTAGCATTCTAGTCAGATATCAGATAGGAAGGTGCAGGGAGTGTGAGACTGTTTTATAATGATGCATTGTTTGGGTTAGGGGAGGGGGCGCACGGTGGTTTAGTGGTTAGCACGTTCGCCTCAGGGTCCGGTGTTCGAGTCCCGCCGGGTTCATGTGTGTGCGGAGTTTGCATGTTCTCCCCGTGCGTCGGGGGTTTCCTCCGGTTTCCTCCCCCAGTCCAAAGACATGCATGTTAGGCTGATGGGTGTGTCTAAAGTGTCCGTAGTGTATGAATGTGTGTGTGAGTGTGTATGTGATTGTTCCCTGTGGTGGACTGGCACTCTGTCCAGGGTGTACCCCGCCTTGTGCCCGATGCCTCCTGGGATAGGCTCCAGGTTCCCCGTGACCCTGATAAAGGAGTAAGCGGTTGAAGATGGATGGATGGATGGATGGATGTTTGGGTTAGGCAGTTAGGTTAGTTTATCTTTTCTTTTTTATTGTTTATATGGCACCCTACCTAGACGCGGCTGTGTCTCAGTCGGTAGAGCGGGTTGTTCACTAATCCGCTAATTGTAGGGTTGGCGGTTCGAATCGCGGCCCGGGTGATCCCATGCCGAAGTGTCCTTGGGCAAGACACTGAACCCTAAGTTGCCCCCGATGGCAAGCTAGCACCTTGCATGCAGCTCTGCTACCATTGGTGTGTGAGTGTGTCTCATTTGTAAGTCGCTTTGGATAAAAGCGTTTGCTAAATGAATAAATGTAAATGTAAATGTAGACAGTCTTCTCACATTCAAGGTTGGTCCAGACAAAACAACAAAATTGAACAAAAGACTAAACTACACAACAACAACAACAAAAAAGCCCTGAAACACCACCACACTCACAATTCACATGCCTGCATCAACAACGAGCAGCCACATAAAGCATAGTGGCAAGCAATCATGAGTACACCACAGCACCAGGGTCAGGGCATACAAACAGAGCGTGACTGGAGAGCAGAGGCAGAACACGGCGAACCCGCGAACCCTGGACATGAGCAACGGAGGACACGGAGAAGAGAGAGAACAAACACACATGTTTAGAGAGCTGTCAACTCATTAGCATTAGCTACAGATGCTACACGATGAGGACGGGTTCCTCTCAAGGTTTCTTCCTCATTTCATCTTCGGGAGTTTTTCCTCGCCACCGGCTCACTCGATAGGGATAAATTCACACACTTAAAATCCGAATCCCGTGTTTATATGTTTCTGTAAAGCTGCTATGAGACAATGTTCGTTGTTAAAAATCAAATGGAATTGAAATTGAATATGAGTACGTTATTCTGCATACTGAAGGAAAAACAATATAAATGGCACACTTATATAACGCTTTTATCCAAAGCGCTTTACACTGTGTCTCATTCACACATTCACACACACACTCACACACCAATGGTAGCAGAGCTGCATGCAAGGTGCTATCTTGCCATCGGGGGCAACAGGGTTCAGTGTCTTGCCCAAGGACACTTCGGCATGGGATCACCCGGGCCGGGATTCCAACCACCAACCCTACGATTAGTGGATTAGTGGACAACCCGCTCTACAGACTGAGCCACAGCCGTATCATTGACAGTATTTAAATATCATTGACAGTATTAAAATAACAGTTTCATTGTTGTTTCAAAAAAAAAAATTAATTATCTGAGTTCAATATTTTATTTAAATAATAATGATAAAGAGTTTAACAGTAAGAAGGACAGGCGGAAAAAGTTCTATATGAGACAATGATCTGGAACATCTCAGAAATCTGTATTGTGTATAATTTATTGTAGAATTGATATTTATCGTTTTAAAATTTCAATTTCAATTTCAATAATATTACTAAATTTAAGCCTTCCTATGGCAACGTACAGCACTTCCAGTTGCATTTCGAATGAAAACATGTACAGACTGCTCATCTGTTTAAATAAAAATAAATAAAAAAAACAACTGGACTAACTGATAATACTGAGGCTAAAATTTAAACTGCACATGATGAGTTTTATATATATATATATATATATATTATATATTATATATTATATATATATATATATATATATATATATATATATATATATATATAGCTCAATCTGTGCTCAACACTGAACGTACACCTCAAGCTTTTATTCTCTTAATTTATCACATTTATTCGACCCATTACACTCTGTTTTAGGTTAATTGAATTAAAAAAAAACTACCTCTATCACCTAGACAACCGTTCCCATAGAGGACAATCTTCTTCTATTAAAAGATTATCCACATAATTTAATTACTTAAAAAGGTGTGACATGGAATTAACTGAAGATAATCAATAAAGTCTTTGCAATCAGAGCCTAGAGACCACACACACACACACACACACACACACACACAATAAGTAAAACAATGTGATATTGTATTACTAATGCTTTCTTTCTTGTACACTTTTTAGATGAATATCTAGATTCAAGAATGTTGTGGCTTTATTACTACAGTGAAATGCTGAATCACGCCATTTGTGTTGCCATACATACAGCTGGTGAAGTATTAAATAGAGCTGTATAATAATTGTGCTTATGCGGGAGCACGAATTAAAACGCATGATGTATATCGTTTTCAAGTTTAGGCTTTACTTCATATTGCAGCATCACTATAACCTGCCAAACATCATTACTGTACTCTATTCTCATTATAAACAGTTATTCAGATCCACTGATCCAAGCGCAGGGTCAGCGATGATACAGCACTTCTGGAGCAGAGAGGGTTAAAGGCCGTGCACAATAGCACAACAGCACAACTTGGCAGTTACGGCACTTGAACCCCTTCCGATCAGTAACCTTAACCGCCAAGCCACCACTGCTCCATGTACTAGTACTAGCAGTGCAGTATTATTTATGCATACTTTACATTTACATTTACATTTATCCAAAGAGACTTACAAATAAGACACACTCACACACCAATGGGAGCAGAGCTGCATGCAAGGTGCTAGCTTGCCATCGGGGGCAACTTAGGGTTCAGTGTCTTGCCCAAGGACACTTCGGCATGTGATCACCCGGGCCGGGATTCGAACCGCCAACCCCACGATTAGTGGATTAGTGAACAACCCGCTCTACCGACTGAGCCACAGCCGCCCACTACTTCTGTTAGCATAGTGAAAAAGTGAGGAGGGACTACAATTTTCCAGTGTACTGTATATGGCAGAGCAAAAGTGTAACTAACTACAACCTACTGTACAATCCAGAACCCCAGATGTTCACAGTGGCTCCAAGAGAAGGTGTGGGGATAAAGAAACCCAGTTTCATGCCTTCAACCTGTAGCAAAGACTCGAAGAGTGGGATCGGAGCATATTTTCTAACCTTGCTAATCATGAAAAAGGTGTTAGATACTGTAAAACAGCCAAGACAAGCAACTTTCTGAGAAATATGGCTTCCAAACACTGCAAAATTGCAGAATTTAATTTATAAAACGATTAAAAAATGAAAAATAAAGCGTCACAAAGTATCATATTGGCACCAAATCCTATACAAAACCTGGTATTTTGAGTATTTTGTCAACCCTAGAGAGCACAAGCTCTATTCATAGACAAAGTAGCACTTCAATTAAACAGTGACTGATGCAAACCTCCAGACAAAATGGCACCTGTGTCAGTTGTTACGCTGACCTCCATCCCTCTGCATGGACGAGCAACAATGACCTGATCATTTAAAAACCAGTGAGCTGCTTCAGACATTTCCCCTGTCAGGGGTTATTCATTTCGAAGTGCTCAATATGGTTCCCCTAAATGAGTCACAGTGTTCATTAGCTGTGCAGCTTACTGTGCAGTGAATTAGCCATTATTTCAAAAATGAAATCGACATTTCCCTTGAAAGATCTTGCCTGTAGGAGTGTGAGAAACTGAAGAGCTTGCAGCTCAGAAACTTTGGGTTTGCACTAATGAGACGGACTAGTAGATTAATTAAATTATATAACACGTAATACTGAATTAATGTTCATTTAGCATCCGAATTCCCTACAAATGAGCAATGTGGTCAGAATGACCGGCTTTTTTGTCTCTAAAATGTCAATTAAAACCGCCATAAACGACTATTTAAATGTGACTTTTTGGAAGGATTTAAATGTACTGTACGTAATTAAGTGCATGGTGATGTACAGTGGTGTAGAGTGAAAGATGAACACTGTGAGTGCACATCACGGTAAGATGTGAGTGCATGATGATGCTTGAAAGTGCTTGAAATAAAGCAACTTTAAATGACCTGGAGACCTGGGCCAGTGCTGGTGAGTCAATAGTCTCCAAGGTCTGCTAGCAAAGGCAGTGGGGCCTTTAAACAAGCACTTAACCAATGGACAGTTTCTGTTGGGATTTACTCGTCGTCTGAGGTACGGTGTGTTGCGTCAGAGTCCACCTCTTCCTGTGTCGATCCTGTGCTTTGATTAACCTGGACAGTGCTTTTGTAGAGTGATTTTTGTGAAATGTCAACTTCTATTCTTCCGGTGTATGATCATATGTTATTATTGGCGGCTGTGGCTCAGTCGGTAGAGCGGGTTGTCCACTAATCCACTAACCGTGGGGTTGGTGGTTCGAATCCCGGGCCGGGTGATCCCATGCCGAAGTGTCCTTGGGCAAGACACTGAACCCTAAGTTGCCCCCGATGGCAAGCTAGCACCTTGCATGGCAGCTCTGCTACCATTGGTGTGTGAGTGTGTCTCATTTGTAAGTCGCTTTGGATAAAAGTGTCTGATAAATTTAATTATTGGGTGATTTTAATGTACATGTCTGCTGCCCTGGTCAAGCCTCGGTTACTGCATTTTGTAATGTCTTGGATTCCTTCGGTCTTATTCAAAATCAAGTAACGCATGTTCTTGGTCATACTCTAGAGCAGGGGTGCTCAATACATTGTTCGCGATCGACCGGCCGATCTCAAAGGAAGTGCGGGTAGATCGCCATTCAAAAAAAGAAATATAGATGTTAGCGTTGACGTACAGGACAGCCAGTCTGAGATCTCGTCTTTTCGCTCACCACGCGTGTGCGATCAAACGCTCCAGTGCTAAAGACTAGCAAGCGAAATCACTGAATTAACATTTTTCAGTCTTTTAAAGACAAAACCCAGCTCCCAGTGAGCACATTGATATCAGTCACCACGGACGGTGCGCCCGCAATGGTTGGCAGCGCAAATGGATTTATTGCCAAGTGCAGGGAAGATTATCTTCCTCTTCCTCTTGATCTCCTGTTCAAAGACGGCTGTTCTGTGCACATCTGGAGAAGGCAGACTGCGGCTACACACTGTCGCGAGATGGCTTAGTAGGGGTAAATTCCTGCAGAGATTTCGAGAGCTCCGTCCGGAGATAAGGGAGATTCTTTTTGCTGTTAAACATGCAGAAAACTCCCAACTCAATGATGATCTGTGGCTGCTGGACTTGGTATTGTGAACCGACCTGACCAACATGTTAAATGAGATTAATTTGGAGCTGCAAGGAAAAGACAAACCGTGGTCAATATGATCAGCTCAGTTCATGCCTTTAAACGGAAAATGCGACCTTCTGTCCTCAAAGCTGCAGCGCCATGATTTTGGGAACTTCCAAAACCTCGTGTCAGGGCTGGAGACGCAGCGGAAGGCTTGTGCGCAGTTGAACATTGCACTACACGGAGCAGATTGACAGCTGTCGGTCAGAGTTTGACAGACGCTTTTAAGACTTTGCTTTACTGGAGCCAGTCGCTACATTCATGTGCTTCCCATTTAGGGACAATGTTGAGGTTGA
>JAFFST010054240.1:63550-81286 GCA_022414735.1 Noturus placidus
GTCCACCACCGAATGGCTGAAGAAAAACAAAATGAAGACTTTGGAGTGGCCTAGCCAAAGTCCTGACCTGAATCCTATTGAGATGTTGTGGTATGACCTTAAAAAGGCCGTTCATGCTCCAAAACCCTCTAATGTAACTGAATTAGGACAATTCTGCAAAGATGAGTGGGCCAAAATTCCTCCAGGACGCTGTAAAAGCCTCATTGCACGTTATCGCAAACGCTTGGTTGCAGTTGTTGCTGCTAAGGGTGGCCCAACCAGTTATTAGGTTTAGGGGGCAATCACTTTTTCACACAGGGCCATGATGGTTTGGATTTTTTTTCACCTTTAATAATAAACACCTTCATTTACAAATTGCATTTTGTGTTTACTTGTGTTGTCCTTGACTATTGTTTAAATTGGTTTGATGTTCCGAAACACTGAAGTGTGACAAACATGCAAAGGAACAGGAAATGAGGAAGGGGGCAAACACTTTTTCACACCACTGTATTTGTGAAGGCAAATGCACAAAGCACAGCACCTCCACCATCACTGTCCTGAAAAATTTCAACTTGAAAATTTCATGGTATGATAAACTAGGCTAAAAATATCAGTTTCAAAGTATTAACCATTTAACAACTCAGGCTGGTGGTGAAAATTAAAGGAGACATTTTCTATGGTCTTTGTCTCTCTCTCTCTCCGTCTCTCTCTCTCCGTCTCTCTCTCTCTCGTTCTCTCAATGGCAGCGCCAGCAACGCGACGTGTTTACAGCATTAACGGATTACACAGCCAACAGGTTTTCGTTGCAGTCGTGCCCCCTATAGGGAAAATTAGAGGTTGCAGAAGTGTGAATTGGTGCAAGTCCAGAGGGAGGGGGTCGCGATATTTGTGCCAAGTTTCAGCTGAACACAAAAGCAATGAGAAAAATAGCTGCAAGCAGTAATTAACGGGCCCAAGCACAATTGTCCTAGCAAAGTCGGATTCAATAGCCAGTAATAGCATGTTACTATGTTGCATTACAGTACATTCACAGAGACACATTATAAATTATATATATACTGTATATATTACATATATACAGACCGGCACCCTGACAGACTTACTGTGAATGTCTTCTTCATGTCACCACCACTGAGAAGACTGTGCAGTCTCGAGTGTGAGACTACGTGTATCTGAACTATTTTCAAGTCAAATACCTGTGTAGTGTGTTTATACGTAGCATTCTAGTCAGATATCAGATAGGAAGGTGCAGGGAGTGTGAGACTGTTTTATAATGATGCATTGTTTGGGTTAGGGGAGGGGGCGCACGGTGGTTTAGTGGTTAGCACGTTCACCTCAGGGTCCGGTGTTCGAGTCCCGCCGGGTTCATGTGTGTGCAGAGTTTGCATGTTCTCCCCGTGCATCGGGGGTTTCCTCCGGTTTCCTCCCCCAGTCCAAAGACATGCATGTTAGGCTGATTGGCGTGTCTAAAGTGTCCGTACTGTATGAATGGGTGTGTGTGTGATTGTTCCCTGTGATGGACTGGCACTCTGTCCAGGGTGTACCCCGCCTTGTGCCCCATGCCTTCTGGGATAGACTCCAGGTTCCCCGTGACCCTGAAAAGGAGTAAGCGGTTGAAGATGGATGGATGGATGGAGATATATATGTATATATGTGTGTATCTTTCTTCTATACTGCTTCTCCTGTAGCCTATACCGGGGAGCATCAGGTACACAAGACAGGGTACACCCTGTACAGGGTGCCAGACCGTCGCGGGGCACAATCATATACACATTCACACAAGATGAAACCCATTCATACACTTGGACATGCCAATCAGTTTCCATGTCTTTGGACAGGAGGAAACCAGAGTACCCAGAGGAAATCCCCACAGCACAGGGAGAACATGCAAACTCCACACACACAGGGCTGTGGCATTAATCGAACACCCAACCCTGGAGTATATACTGTATATAGGGCGCATGGTGGCTTAGTGACTGTGATGACTTGTGATTCTATCTATCTATCTATCTATCTATCTATCTATCTATCTATCTATTTCTCTAGATATATAGATAGAGAGATAGAGAGATAGAAAGCTGAGCAAATTTGGTTTGAATCTGGTGAATGGCCAAGGAGGACTATTTACAAGTTTAGTACACAACAAAATACACAAAATCAAAAGTGGATGTGATTGTGAAATTTATTTGTCTTAAGAAGACCCATATGCATACTAAATCTGATGCATGTAATGTAGGTGAAACGGCCTGCTCATAATGAAGAAAAATGTCTAAGGGGGCGCTACTGAGACCCTAGGCAATGCCTGAGACAATAGTGAGGACATTGTGATACCATAACAACCCAAGATGCCACCATGCTTATTATATTCCTGCTTCAAAGGGTTTCATCTCTAGCTGCATGAACGTTCTACTGTGACGCTGAAAGTGTTTGAACAGCAGGAGACCAGAAGATCAGGAAAACATGTAAAACTGTGCTTCCTTCTTTCATTTCAGTACAGAATTCAGGTGGAAAAATCCCACAGAGACAAATAGGAATGAAACAGGATTCAAAATATAAACTTTATGGAAATAATAGCATGAGGTGTGCTCCAAATTACGTACATGCATCCATGACTTGCTGGTGTGGAAAGATTGCATGTCCTATCCAGTGTGACCATGGTAATGAATCAAATGGAGCTACCTACTAAAAAAAACACAATAGGTATAATACTGTACACAGAGGTTCATCTCTGACTTGGGGCCAGGCCAGCTGTGTCCGGACCTGATAATACAGCGCCTATGCTTCCCTTTACAGCCCTGGATGGCTTGCAGGTTTGTTCTCTGACTGTGGAAATTAACTGAGAGAACCTATTACTCTCTCTTTCCCTCATGCCCTTTCTTTCTCCTGCCAATACAGCTGAATTTCCCAGTTAGCCCTGGGGCTACTGGAGCTGGCTCTGGTTGGCTGACACCCCTGCTCTGTCTGATCTCATATGTGAGCCAAGCCGTTTGTGAAAAAAGAACATAAATAGGAGATATGAAGATCTACATATGCTGATCCATAGTGCGTGTCTACTAGGTGATCTGCAGGTTCCACACTACAGGTGATTTTTCACAAAAGCTGGAGAAACAGAAAGATCCCCCATGTATACTTATGAAATACACCAACTAATTTTTTATCAATTAGATTTGTTCTTTTTGTTTCTCTTTAAGTTTTTTTTTTTTTCGGTGGTCATATATACACTGCATTGTCTGTTTTTAAAGGTAAACAACATATTGTGAAACCATGAAACCTATTTTAGTCTAGGTTATCATACTGTGAAGATTTCAAAGCATAACATCCTCAAGCGTGATGGATATAGATTTATACTGGGAACAATCCATGTACACAGATAATAACTACAATCAAATCAATTCAACTCCATTCGTGTGCTTAACACGACTCAAAATGATGTCCTGTGTAAAACCGGGCATGTGGTTCAAGTCCATTACGCTCTACTGATTTCATTTCAGGGTACACCCTGGACAGGGTGCCAGGCGATCGCAGGGCACACTCACACACCCATTCATACACTATGGACACTTTGTACACGCCAATCAGTCTACCATGCATGTCTTTGGACTGGGGGAGGAAACCGGAGTACCCAGAGGAAACCCCCGACACCCGGGGAGAACATGCAAACTCCACACACACACGGCCCTGGCGGGACTCGAACCCCGGACCCTGGAGGTGTGAGGCGGACGTGCTAACCACTAAGCCACCGTGCGCCCCCATTTTTTTCCCCAAACTAATAAACCATAAACCATAAACTTACAGTTCCATCGTCTGCCCTTTTGTGCCCCTATTTGTGCGTAGTCTAGCTACTTTTCAATTATCCAAATTTTTGGGGAGATTTTCAGGAGTAAATATGTTATGTATAACGATGTATAATTGTTGTATCAGTTCATTCCAATCACTGCCTTTTAAATCGATGATCCATCCATCCATCCATCCTCTACCACTTACTCCTTTTTCAGGGTCACGGGGAACCTGGAGTCTATCCCAGAAGGCATCGGGCACAAACCGGAGTGTAATTAAAACATTAATTACATTCTTCCATCCATCCATCCATCCATCCATCCATCCATCCATCCTCTACCGCTTACTCCTTTTTCAGGGTCACGGGGAATCTGGAGTCTATCCCAGGAGGCATCGGGCACAAGGCGGGGTTACACCCTGGACAGGGTGCCAGTCCATCACAGGGCATCAGTCCAAATCCTCCGGAGTGAATTCTCGATTCATATCAATATAAAACATCTACTTGTGAAAGACACGAATGTTTATTTTTATTTCTCTCTTACGCACACTCTTACATAGCTTCTGATGAAGTTAAGACAGAATCATGTCAGAAACTAACGCATGGCAGTCATTTACAACCTTTTGCTTAAGCTTGACTCCGGATGAGTAATATTTCCCTCTGGGGGAAATTAAGGACAGTCATGCAAATAAAGTTAGGTTCAAGCCATGTTTAATTTGTCTCGCTGCTTGTGACCTTTTTCCCTGAGTCGGCTGTTATGTGATACTACTTGACACCAAGGGATAAAGCTTTGCAAATTGTTTCTCAGTTCTGAAAACAAATGCCAGTGGGAACATGTACATGTTGTGTCTTCAATCTTCGATCCTGCTTGGATCTCTGACGATGATTCAAAGATTGCCTTTAATAATCAATCAGGCCTTGAATGTCAGGGATTCCTTCCCTGGTTTGTAGTGAGGCTCTTTTCCATATACTCAGCCACTAAGGTCATCCATTAGTTAATTAATGAAAAGTTTGTTCCGAGTGGATGGTTAATAGGGTGTTTTCTGTCCCACAGCAAAGCTACCAGCAGCTCAATGGAATCATAATAGCACATGGCTTATTCTCAGCTTAGAGTCTGGATCAATAACAAACTCTACACTGGAACAATAAACACAAGCTCTGTGTGAGTGGTTTATCTCACAACAGCTCTGTTTCTGCACTGCTGGATGATCTAACCAAGAGAGCCCAGTTATACCTTTTAGAAATTAGATAGCAGACACTATGGTGATGTTCTCAATGCACCAATGTGTCAAAAGTTGAGAGATGGCACTATACCATTCAATGACTGTCTATGTTGCATAGCAAAATGCATGGTCTTCATAGACAATTACAATGCTATATTTTATCAGAGGTGTCTTATAGATATTTGTAGTTTAGCACATGACCAGGGTTTTCCACAACTACTAGTCCAGGCTCAAAACTGGACTACTGCAACTTACTACTCTCAGGCCTCCCAGTCAGCTCCATCAAACCCCTTCAGAATGCTGCAGCACGCCTCGTCTTCAACCAGCCCAAGAGAACCCATGTCACACCCCTCTTCATCTCCCTCCATTGGCGTCCTGTATCCGCCCGCATCAAACTCAAGGCCTTGATGCTCGCCTATAAGACCTCGTGTGGAACAGCGCCCCCTACCTCAACTCTCTCCTGAAGGCTTACGTTCCCTCACGCAATCTGCCATCGATTAGCGACCGACGTTTAGTAGTTCCTACTCAGCGTGGCTCAAGGTCCCTTTCCAGAACCTTCACACTAACTGTTCCTCAGTGGTGGAATAAACTTCCAACATCAATCCAGACCACAGAATCTCTCACCATCCTCAAAAAAACAGCTAAAGACCCACCTCTTCTGTGGACACCTAACTAACCCCTAAAACACTGTTTATTCAGAATAAAAGAACTTACTCTGGTCTGGTAGAACTACTTGTCAGACAGCAACTACTTGTATTGTTCTTTGCTTGATATCAGTTTTCTAGTTTTTTCTCATTTGTAAGTCGCTTTGGATAGAAGTGTCTGCTAAATGAACAAAAGTAAATTTAATGTGATGTTTTCATCAAGCAAAGGCGGCAACAATTTTCAACTAGTCTACTGTTATTGCTTCTGTTAAAAGTGTTATGTCAGGGATATTCAACTAATATTTGTGAAGGTCCAGGTACAGAACATTCCTAGTTCCAGGTAAGTAACATGACTGAACGGCAACAACAGTTAGCTTTTAATGCTTTAGCATTGATGATTAGCTATAAATAAGACACAGCAATTCAAAGTATTTTGTTTTGTAATAACAGCTCATGTGAAAACCTTTGAGTAACATCACAGAACCATTAGACCAGCCATGCTGTCACGTGAATAATCAGTCAGAAAGAGTGTATGAAATAAAAATTCAAAATCTATATACGTCTGCGAAAGCTCTCCCCTTTAATGCTGAGTATTCTTCAGCGAAAGAATTGTGTGCTTGGCCATCACAAGTCACAAAAATGGATCTGCAAAAGAAGCCATCATGGGTCATGTTTTAACAAAGTAAAGTTGCTGAAATAGAGATATTTTTCCATATACTGATTGGTTCTTCTATAGCATTTATTTAAGTGCTTAGTACAAGTTCCTGAAGTCCTTTAAGAGACCACTTATATCCAAGTGTTCATTTAAGTATTAAGTGTAATCATATCCACTAATAGTTTTATTTCAACGGAGTGTATAAATATCTAAGAATGGCTTGCTAGCATTGCCATGTATCCCTATACCGACACATATATATTACATTATAGTTTAAGTAAGACATAATCATTCTTGATTGTGTCCTCGATATATATCCCTTATATGCAAAGCACTGTGTTGTAGAACAGCACAGAACATACCCAGCCTCCACGGTTTATCCCAGGTAGATTAAGTTACAATTTTTAAGCCTTTCTAAACAAACAGGTGTGGAAAAGTATGGCATTCTGCATTAGATAGATTGGAAAAGGGTAATTCTGGAGGTGCTAAACCCCACCAGGGATAGGATGAAAAGAGACATCAGCTCGAAGCACCATGGACAGCAGCCATCAAGCCACACGGACTGTCGGGGAAGAAAAGTAAACAAGAGGTCCGTCGAAAAGTAACGAGCAAACAAGTCATGTGATCTCAGGAGGAGGCAGATTGGAGTCCAATTTCTAAGCACTCTTTCTTCCATCCATCCATCCATCCATATTCAACCGCTCACTCCTTCTCAGGGTCAAGGGGGAACCCGGAGCCTACCCCAGGGAGCATCAGGCACAAGGCGGGGTACACCCTGGACAGGGTGCCATCCATCTATCCATCCATCTTCAACCGCTTACTCCTTTTAAGGGTCACGGGGGAACCTGGAGCCTACCCCAGGGAGCATCGGGCACAAGGCGGGGTACACCCTGGACACAACGGAAATTGTCCGATCATTGTTTTCATGACTTCAAATGTCTTCTGCATTACATTGACATCAAGTGCATATTGGACTTTTAAACTGTTGAAGTATTTTTTACTTCAAATACAGCATTATGCCACCTCACAACTCAAGAGTGTCTGCTACGATCCCGAGCTTAGATTACTGTCTGTTACTGTTCTTCTTGTGTCTGCCCGGGTTTCCTCCTGGTTCTCCGGTTTCCTCCTTCCTGACAAAAACAATATGGTAGACAGATTGTCGACTCAGGGTTTAGGTGTGTGAGTGGATGGACTACAGTTGTTATGGTGTCACGGTTAGTCACAGTGTTTAATTCATATTTCCATCTACTAATTAATTCCCCCTTCCCCTGGACACCATCTGAAAAACTTTTGGTTGTCTACTCCACTACCGTTGTAAAGATATTCCTCTGATACTTGTAAATACATCTCGGTCTGTGGGATATCTGTATTGTCACCTGGGTCCCAGTATTGTGTTCACATCAACTGAGCTTCCCACCGGTATGAATGGAGTGATTTCATCATAAGCACCAGATGCAACCTGCCAAATAGAGCTCTCTTTGATTACGATTACTTACAGTCTGTGAAAGTGAATTGGACTTGAATATAGAAATATTCAGACTCCCATATTTCATGGCCATTAGGCTAACAAGGGTGGCTGTGGCTCAGTCGGTAGAGCGGGTTGTCCACTAATCGTAGGGTTGGTGGTTCGAATCCTGGCCCGGGTGATCCCATGCCGAAGTGGCAAGCTAGCACCTTGCATGCAGCTCTGCTACCATTGGTGTGTGAGTGTGCTCTACTTTGTATGTCGCTTATAAAATGATATTTCTGTAAAGCTGCTTTGAGACAATGTCCATTGTAAAAAGCGCTATACAAATTGGTTAATTTAATTTAATGTGTTTTCAGAGATGGCTTGTTCTGGAAATCTTCGTCAGACCTAGTGACCTTGAGAAAAGGGAGCATTTTGTTGCAAAACATCCTCAAGCCACCTTGACACTCACATTCCAACAATGCATTTTAAACTGCTGAGGAAAAAAACTTGGACATGGTAGGAACTGGCACAAACCCTGTAATGGCTGTATTCGTGAATCTCATGAAACTGTGAAACTGCTTTGAAACATTGAGCTATAAAAGGACAGTTTCATTTATTGCAGGGATAAAACAAACCAAACAAAATCATCAAGACCTCATGGCTGACTCAGGTGACATTCAGACAGACTGTGTTACTTCAGACCTGCAGGCTTCATGTGTGAGATTATCTAAATTACTCCCTTAAACCAGGAATCCAGCTCATAGTCAACATCTCACCATGATCTATAATAATATAATAATTCAAGGCTAAAAAAACACACACTATTAATTATATATGCATCATTTATCTATAACCTTCTTACAGTTACACAACTAAATCAATATCCTAAACCCCATGATGTTCTTCAATGATAACAGAAGGTCAAGGATCATATTTGAATCTTTAGACTGCAGGAGCTGATAATTGCAAACTTCATTTCAAGAGTTTTAACAGTGATGGGTAATGTTGTTTCTATGGCAATGACGGTTCAAAATAGACCTCAGATTGAGGTGGGAGGAGCTGCCACGGTACAGATTGGTTTTTACTGTACTTTGTTCTTCTTTATAGAGTCTGGGCAGATTTTTAAACAAGGAAAATTGCGGCGCTGCAATTTCATGCAATTTTAGAGAATCTAGAATGATGGTGGTGACATATTGCCTGGCAAAGATTCTCACTGCCTCGATATGTTTCTAGTCAATGTGACCGTCTGCCTATCATATGACCTGCATGGAGAATCCAGAGTAAAGACATTCAAATACATATTACAGATATGAAGCCGTCCTGCGGTGTTATGGACGGAATGTTTTTGATGGACTACAACCACAGACATGAAACGACCTAATGCTGCATCTTAATATGTTTTTCTGTGCTTACGGTTTTATTTTTCCATGGTAAGGTTGACATTTGCATGAATTTTCCCTGCAGCATTTCCAATTTCCTTGTAACGATCCATGCATAGGGCAACTGTGCCGAACTGAAACTGTTACATGCAGTTAAATCAGCTTTTACACCAAAAGTTTGGGAAATTTAAAAAAAGGAGAACTGAAAGTTTCACAGGAATATTTTCAGTTGAAGAATGTTCTAAACAAATTCATTTTGATCCGCTAGATCTGGCACCCTGTCCAGGGTGTACCCCGCCTTGTGCCCGATGCTCCCTGGGATAGGCTCCAGGTTCCCCCGTGACCCTGAAAAGGAGTAAGCGGTTGAAGATGGATGGATGGATGGATAGATCAATTGCAGATTCCCATATGGTTCCCAGATCCTGCTAATAGCTCTAGTTATACAAACATGGAGTTGAAAATAATTAGCTCTTAAGATGCATTCGTGATACTGTAAATATCCAGCATCTCGGACTCTGTCACATATAAATACCAAGGTTTCAAATTACGCAATATTACCACAACAATGTTTGCTTGCATGGGCACATGATTACTTTTCTTTTTAAATTTGACCATTTGCAACTCAGAGCATGTGGAACGATTGTGCTTCATTGACTGCGACATAATTCTGTATATTCAAGCGAGCTCCAACTGTTTGCCAGCCATGCAAACAATCGAGCAGAGCAGATGCTTTTACGAGAGAAGCGTTGGAGGAGGACTCTAACAAATCTCCGATGAGTTCATTAGGGCCATGTGCCAGCGCCATCTCCTAACAACCGATGGTGTCCCTGGCCCGCTTCTGCCTGCTTCTCATATAGAGCGAACCAGCTGGGGTGGCAATCCCAGAAAGACTTCTCATGGCACAGAAATACAGAGGCAGCCTCGGTCAGTGTGGTGTGTGATGTAGTACCCTAGGAAATTCTGTATTGACTTATCGCTCCTCTAATCAGTTGTTGTCTATAAACTAAGACAGGGGTCTTCAACGTTTTCCAGGCCAAGGACCCCCAAACTGATGGCGAGATGGAGCGGGGACCCCCTAATGATATATATTGTATGAAATTGTGTTATATCAAACTGGTACCAAAACGTTCGCGACCCCCATGCAGTACCTCCGCGGTCCACTAGGGGTCGCGGACTCCCTGTTGAAGACCTCCGAACTAAGAGTTAATGGTATACACTGATAGTATGGTAACCATAAAACCCAATATATGTGTTATTTATACGGTAGGCTTGTGCAATATAACTATATGACTGAGATCAAATTACACAACATGGCAGTAGTCACCCAAGTATGATTAGGCGATGGGAAATTAGCGGTGGACAAAATGTATATATATTCGAAATATCACAGTATCGCAATACATCATGGTATAGCATGATTTTAAAATGACTATATTTATTAACTTAACATTTATACTGACCTTTTAAAATCCAAGCAAATCACTCCCAAACTTAATGAACACTGCTTCATCATTAGTTATAAAATGACAATAAATAAACAGCAAGGTTAACGCTCTGTAATCGATCCACATCCGTTCCAGATTTCTCTAAGTAAATAAATAAATAAATCCACCGCTCATCATAAATAAGAAACGGTCACAAACTGACACGCCATAAATGTTAAATTCACATGCACAATCTGTGTTAAATAATAATGTTGAAAATCCTTTTATTATTCGTCTTAGATACCGTGTAGTGTCCGCCGTACATTTCGCTGTGGATGAGCTGTTACTATGGAAACAATAGCATTTTAGTGCATTAATATAAACTTGTGAGTCAAATTGCAGCCAGCATTAGTGTCGGAGCTGCGGTTAGAACACTTTCTGACCAATCATGATGAATTCCTAGCGCTGTGGTGTAAGTATTGATATTTCAGATAGAAGTGTAGGGAACCCACCAAAGCTCTGAATCCACGCTTGACGTACTCTGGATTAATAGCAGTACGCTGCTGTTCTGCACCTTGTTCACCCACTTGTCTACCGCGTGTCATCCTGGCACTGAACTGCACACAGGGATACGTTCGATTGCGTGGTCAGAAGGAGAGAAGTACCGGAGCACGATTATTCATAAAGAGATGAAAATAGCTGAATTAATCAGCAGCTTCAAACAAAAGGTTTGTAAGACAGACATTGTTCATCACAATTGTGTTTCTGAAAGGTCACGAACAAAAGTGATTACAGCATGGAGAATAAGCAGCAGGCCAAAAACAAATTGCCTCTGGCCACACACGCTGTAATTAAACTCTAGCCTTAACTAGTAACGCTGTTATGCAATACACCATAAAACCCGAATAAACTCTGAACAAGAATTCTCAGACAGAAGCTGTGCTCGTATAGCGACTCTAATCCATCGCAATCACTAACACGACCATTAGAAGAGTCTCAATTAAACCCGAAGACGCCTAAACGATTCTTCAGCAGAGGAAGCATTTGGTAAAGCATTCATATTCGGGAGACAGTATTTATTTACGCATATGATTACGATCGGAAATTAGTTATGGCCCAAAGCCATGCCATTTCTGCAGCAGCTGTAAGACAGACTCGCACAGTGAGGTAAGAGGAAAGTGAAAATAACAGCAGAGATAAAAATCATTTAAAAAAAAAAAAGACGCATTCGTTATAGGCATTAAAATCTGCCGTGTTCTGTGTAGGCTGGGTAAAGGACCGGCCAACTGCTGTGCTACAGGGAGCAACTGAAGGGCATGTGGTGTAAAATTAATGCAAATGAATGTTTGGGGAGTTTTTGCACACAAAAGCGCTTCACTCTGTAGTCGACCTCAGTAAAACGTGAGTGGAGTGTCGCCCTGTTCATGTGTAAGGTCAAATGTGCAAAGTGTTCAGCGGGAATTAAAACTCCGAACTGAAAGCATATCAGTCGAACTCGCTGGTCAAAAAAAAAAAGTTTTACCAAGCAGTTGTACAAATCACATTACTAGCTCATTATATAAATAACTAGTTTAAGACATTTTGTGTATCGCATACAGGGTTTGTTTAATCTTTTTGTTTGTCAGTCCAAATCTCCACAGCACATGGCATTTCCTAAGCACTACAGTGCTCCGGATCTGGCTCAGTTGGTGCCTTGCAGCTCAGATTTACTGCTCACGTCTCCAGAAATGCTGCAACCCGAAATACCCGGTTTGGATTACCTGCATCTGGGTCAATTCCGAGTCAAATGGTTTTCTCACTGAGTTTTATTGTCCGATCAGCACCTAAAAAGTGATGACCGTGTTCTCAGCTGCCTATTACGCCACACAAACAAATAAATAAATAAATGTCAGGTTTTATAGAAAGTTTTTATAGAAAAATGAACCCTCTGGCATAATGTCCATCCATCCATCCATCCATCTTCAACCGCTTACTCCTGTTCAAGGTCACGGGGAACCTGGAGTCTATCCCAGGAGGCATCGGGCACAAGGCGGGGTACACCCTGGACAGGGTGCCAGTCCATCACAGGGTATAATCACATACACACACCACGGACACTTTAGACACGCCAATCAGCCTAACATGCATGTCTTTGGACTGGGGGAGGAAACCGGAGTACCCGGAGGAAACCCCTGACGCACGGGGAGAACATGCAAACTCCACACACACATGGCCCTGGCGGGCCTCGAACCCTGGACCCGTGAGGCGAACGTGCTGATCACTAAGCCACCGTGCGCCCCCTGGCATAATGTATCATCATAAATAAAACTCAATAAACATTACTTGTGATTGTTTTCCAATAACTCACACCAACCATCACAACTGCCAGATCTGCTCACAAGGGTGTGTATATTCCCATCAGTCATTTCAGGCTGTGATTTTTAAAATGGCATTCCATCACATCTCAGCAGACAGACAGTCTCTCTTTTGTTGGTGGAAATATTAAATATTGCTGTCATCGCTCTCCATTTGGCGCAGAAGTGTGAAACGCTTGGCTGGAGGGTGCAGCGGAAATATGGCCATCATTGCCATTCCAGCTACACCTGTCAAGACCTGATGGACCTGCTATCATCAGAGGAAATTCATCGGTCACGGAGGAAAATTGGATGTGAGCTACAGGATGACAGAAATCGAAAAGGTCAAATAAGTAGGACTGGTCTGAAAAGCTCCAACCATTGAAGCTGTGAATGAAGTGTTAAATGTGTTAATAGTCACTTTTCTTGCTGACATTTAAGTTTTGTTCGTGCGCATATAAATGTAGCTGGATTCAGTTAACCCATGTTCAATCCAACATTAAGATTCTGGGTCACGGTGGACGATAATCCGTCTTTAAAGTCTTCCTGTTACGCATTCGTGAGGACTACATGAGGATTCAGATTGGTAGACTTCACTCAACTCACCCCAAACACTGCCATCTTTAAAACCTTCTTCTTCGGTAGACCATCGTTCATCGACGTTGACTGTGTAGTTGAGTTCGGTTTTGGCAGGCTTGTTTATGGGCCACAAGGCCCGCATTGGATCGACAGTACCGCCCACAATGGTTGCATCTGTGAAATGACTGGTCTGGCATGTCTACGTCCCTGGGCTTTAAAATACTCTGCCGTTTTTTCGTGAATCGTTTGGATTGAATTTTTCCACAATGTCCAGAGCGGTTTTAGCACATCTTTATATCGGAGTTTCTGTCCGTCCTGCTTCCTCTTTCCTATGCACAGCTTTCCATAGAAGATGGCTTTCGGCAAATGTTCATTGTTCATTCTCATGACATGGCCAATACATCACAGCTGAGCAGCTGTGAAGAGGGACTCTGCACTAACTTGATGCGCAGGATTTACCTTCTATCGACAGGAGAGAGATTCCTCTGTGGTTTCCACACTCACTTCAGTCCCCTTTCTTCTTGTAGATGCTAACAAGGGCAGCTGTGGCTCAGTCGGTAGAGCGGGTTCTCCACTAATCCACTAATCGTAGGGTTGGTGGTTCGAATCCCGGCCCGGGTGATCCCATGCCGAAGTGTCCTTGGGCAAGACACTGAACCCTAAGTTGCCCCCGATGGCAAGCTAGCACCTTGCATGCAGCTCTGCTCCCATTGGTGTGTGAGTGTGTCTCATTAGTAATTCGTTTGTAAATGTAAAAATGATATTTCTGTAAAGCTGCTTTGAGACAATGTCCATTGTAAAAAGTGCTATATTAATTAATTAACAATCAATGCACATTTGAAATCCTGTGGAAAACACTGATTTTGCCAAAATGCATTGTATAAGTCCAACAGCTCAGACTTCAGAGTGGGACCACCTTGTTTCAACACATCTGATGGAATGCCATCATGCCCGGGTGCTTTGCCACTTCTGGTAAACTTCAGAGCTAAATCTAATGTCTCTTCTCTGATTGGTCTAGTTGAGAGCTTTCCACATGAATTTGGATCAGCTGTGCCTCGCTGGTTTAGGAGATTGTAGAAATACTCCTTCCAATTTTCAGTGATGTTTTTCATGTCGGTGCACAGCTTGCTTTTATCTGATTTCACTGGGGCCACCGTGTTGCTTCTTGCTCCATAAATAGCTTTCAGTCCTGAAAATAGTCCATGGGATTCATTCGTATCTGCTAAAGATTCCAGTTCATCTGCTTTTCCGCTCCACCAGTTATTCTTTATTATCCGTATTTCCCCCTGAACCTTCGTTTTTACGGCCTTAAAATTCGCCTCGCTTCTTTCAGTGTTCTCTTTCAGGTGATGTATATACAGCTTTTGCTTCTCATCAAGCAGTTGTTGGATTGGCTCAGCCTGCTCTTGAAACCAGTCAGGAGTGGCCAAGTACATTTACATTACATTTACATTTATTCATTTAGCAGACGCTTTTATCCAAAGCGACTTACAAATGAGACACACTCACACACCAATGGTAGCAGAGCTGCATGCAAGGTGCTAGCTTGCCATCGGGGGCAACTTAGGGTTCAGTGTCTTGCCCAAGGACACTTCGGCATGGGATCACCCGGGCCGGGATTCGAACCACCAACCCTACGATTAGTGGATTAGTGGACAACCCGCTCTACCGACTGAGCCACAGCCGCCCAAGTACCTCACTAGCAGTGAAATTAATGGTATCCCTGAGCTGCTTCCAGCGTACTTAAATGTTTGTCATGTCAATGCATGGGTCTTTGTCATCCTGAAGAGCTGATGTTATTGCTGTGACCAGTCTCCTTCGATGCTCCACGGTGTCTAACCTGGCGACAACCAATTTCTTGGGTGCCACACTAGGGTTTTTTCAACTTGTCAGTAGCTGGTTCAACCCGAGTTTAGATCGCACTATGTAGTGATCAGTCGAGCACTCTGCCCCACACATTGCTTTAGTTGACAGACACTGTCATATCTGTCGTCCGAGTTACAACCTAGTCAAGCAAATGGAAATGCTTTGACCTTGGATGCATACTCCTTACCAACCCTGGCATTGAATCTCCCAGGATGAGACACTTGTCTGACTTCGGGATAATATCAACCACTTCGGTCAGTTCATGACAGAAGCTCTCTAAGACTTCATCTGGGTACTCCATGGTGGTGCATACACGTTAATCAAGCTTACAAAACGCTCTTTTCCGATTGGTATGCGCAGCTGCATGAGCCTTTCAGATATCCTAATTGGAAGTGTTGGTAGTGTGCGTACTATCTTGTCAGAGACAGCAAAAGCCACGCCTGCATCTCTCTTTCCATTGCTTTTCCCAGTACAAAAGAAAGTATGGGTATTTTCTTGAACCTGGCCTTCTCCTTCAATCCTTGTCTCCTGCAAGGCAGCAATATCAATGCTGTATCTTGCCAAGTCCTCGGCTATCAGAGCTGTTCTCCTTTCTGGCCTCAAGTCATTGTCCAGCATTGTCCGAACTTTCCAATTTACCGACAGTCAGTTTCATCTTTAAGACCATAAATATAGAAACAGAGAGAGGGGAGAGAGACAAAGCGCAAGAGAAAGCGCGAGAGAGACAGGGATTGGGAAATATAAAGAGAGAGTGAGGAAAGACAGAAAGAGAGAGATACAGATCGGTAGAGAGATAAAAAGACACAGGGAGAGAGGAAAGCGACAGAGAACCCGAGAGAGTGACAATAACAGAGAGAGAGAGAGAGAGAGAGAGAGAGAGAGAGAGGACAAGAATGTAGGAATAAATCCACCCTATGGTATAATGAAATAACCCTCCTACAAGTCCCTCTCACACATACAGAGACACACTGTACATACACTTGGTTGCCAGTTCATGATGTACACCTGCAGTACAGTATCCACCTACCACAGTGCAACTGATTGCAGCCCATCTGTTTGTTATGCGTAATTTGTCAACCGTTCCTGTTCATTACTAGAAAGAGACCACCACTGCACCACCGCCGCACCTCCGCTGAGCATATTATATGGGCAGTAGATCATTCTCAGCACAGCTCTGACAATGACACGTTGATGTCATGCTAGTGGGTGTTGAGGGGGCACTTGTGTCACGGCCATCAACCATACACTAGGGGTTTTAAACACCTCAGTGTCAGTGCTGGATTGAGAAATAGTCCATCAGCCAAAAATATCCAAAAATATCAACAGCACAGCTACAGTGTGTGGAAGGACAGAGATGGTGATGAAGGACTAGAGGATGATGGACACTAAAATTGAGCTGTAGTGTGCAACAACAGATCAACAATAATCGTTATTATTATTATTATTATTATTATTATTATTACTACTACTATTATTGCCAGTAAATTTTCTTTTGCTCTCTATAGTCTGTTACATAGTTTAAACTCTCAATCGTATATATATATCCTCAACGCAGCAATATAATAAGAGATAAGTAATGCAGAGTGATACACTGAGAAGAGAAGAGAGAAGGGGTGGGGGTGGGGGTGGAGAGAGCGGGATATACTGTAGATAGACAAAATTTCATATTGATGTTGCTCTATGATAGTGATTTTTTTCACATTATTACACCTCCATGTTTATTTTTTATGAGACTCCTGAATCTCATGTCTGGCAACATAGTACAAAATACAGACCTGCCAAAAATAAAAAAAAAAAAAACAGAGCGAAAGAGAGAGGAAAAAGCTGGCAAGAAACGTGTGAAAAGTGTTGGAAATTAAAACTGTTACATTGCATCCACTCGGCGCATGATGAGGATCTACAGTCGACCGCAGACAATAATGACAACATGAAACCAGCAGACAGAATAACGACGTGCACCTGGATCTGGAGACAAAACCTCTACGAAGAACATACTGTCAGGACGTCTCGTTAGAACTCTGAGAGCAACCAACAAATCAATAAATAACTAAGCAAACACATAAAATAACATTTTGGCCATGCCACGCCAAACCCCACGCTCACCCACATCGAATTCATCAATGCTTCAGTGTTTACCAACAACCCATACACAACCTTTACATCAACTGAACATCAATAATAAATAACAAACTTAACCTACACATTGAAATGAGGGCTATTTTTAAACCCTTCAAATAGAAATGTATATAAAAAACATTTATGATAAAACCATGATAAACAATGTTTAAAAGTTAAATGTCAACCTATCTCTAATTATATATATATATATATATATATATATACAGTGCCTTGAGAAAGTAAAGTATTCGGCCCCTTTGAACTGTTCGACCTTTTGCCACATTTCAGGCCTCAAACATAAAGATATAAAA
>JAFFST010054240.1:114840-130398 GCA_022414735.1 Noturus placidus
ATATATATATATATATATATGATAAAAACTACACTTTTATTTGCTTTGATTTGCAAGTATCTCTGTGGCAAAGCTCATAACCCTTGTTTTAGGCTGAATCCTGCTGATATTTAAATTTAATGCATAATGAACCTGACCTTTAGTTTAGTTTAGCTTTTAGTGTTCACAATCCCAGCACAGGTTGCTTAAAAAACAGCTTGAGCTATATTTTAAATAAATCTCTTTTTACATAATGAGAACCCTAAGGACGGACATGATTGGGAAGGATTAAAGATGATACCCATTCCCACTTAAACTAACAAAGTTAAGAAGCACAAATAAGTGCACCTAAGTGTAATTGTTCTCCAAACAGACTTATTACTGATGGCTCCATTGTGTGATGGGGAAAATAAACTTGCCTATGCAGCATGTTTAAAAGTGCTCAATTTCCATGTTAATGAAGTCAGACTCCAAAACCAAAATATGATTAATCCTAATTTGTACTGGGAAATTGGATAATTTCCCATTCTCTGGCTGTACTGAATGATCTAAAATGTAATTTAACTCCAGCACGCGTATGTTGTTCCAAAATAAAATACTGGTCCCTTGAACAATTCAGAATAAGGTTTCCAAAAAGCATCTGTCACTATAGTGACTGTTCACTTACTTGCAAAGAAAATGTTTATTCTTGGACCATTTATGCAAAGATGTATTGGAATAAACATGAATAATGCAAAGGAATAGAACATTTGGAGTTTTTAGTGGCCAACCAGATGGTTATGATTAGTGGGATAAACCAAATGTCATTATCATTTAAATATGCTAATCCCACTGTGTACATACACAATTACTGAAGGTTTACAAAAGGGGGGCGCACCGTGGCTTAGTGGTTAGGATGTTCGCCTCACACCTCCAGGGTCCGGGGTTCGAGTCCCGCCAGGGCCATGTGTGTGCGGAGTTTGCATGTTCTCCCCGTGTGTCGGGGGTTTCCTCCCGGTACTCCGGTTTCCTCCCCCAGTCCAAAGACATGCATGTTAGGCTGATTGGCGTGTCTAAAGTGTCCGTAGTGTATGAATGTGGGTATGAATGTGAGTGTGTATGTGATTGTACCCTGTGATGGACTGGCACTCTGTCCAGGGTGTACCCTGCCTTGTGCCCCATGCTCCCTGGGATAGGCTCCAGGTTCCCTGTGACCCTGATAAAGGAGTAAGCGGTTGAGGATGGATGGATGGATGATTACAAAAGGTGTTCAGTAGGGTTGAGGTCATAGCAACTTTGGCAAATCATGTCTTCATGGATTTCATTTCATGCAAAGGGAAATTGTCATGCTGGACCACCTTTGGGCTTTTTAGTTCCAGTGAAGGCCAATTGAAATGCTACAGCATTAAAAAAAAAAAAAAAAAACATACAATACCACTGTCTGCTTCAAAGTTTCTGGTGTGATGGTCAGGTTTGCATAATCTTTTGACCATATAGTGTCTTTCTAAAAGCCAATTACCACCTAAACTACCCAGTACTGTTTTTATTTCAGGATGCTCCAAATAAGGCTTCCAATTACTTTTCAGTTTTTGATAAATATGATCCAAATTTACTTTGAACTTTTTATTGAGTTCCAAACAGCTTCACTTGTCCGTGCTGCCAAACAGATAAAACCTAGACTGTCTTCACTGAAGACATGAACAAGGGATTCAATAAAATAAAATAAAATAAACAGTGTTGTTTATCAGGGGGACTTCACTATACAAGAATTCAATAAGTATCTGTTGCTATTCGTCAGAACCACATGCAAGCTACAGCTGACTCCTAACCATCTTCCTGTAATGTTTTTCCACTGCGATGATATAACGTGTACATAGCATGTGTTATGTATGTCTGGCCATGCATTCAAGCAGACTGTTATTATCCATCCATCCATTTTCTATCATGCTTATCCTTTCTGGGTCGTATTAATTCATCGATTTGTATAGCGCTTTTTACAATGGACATTGTCTCAAAGCAGCTTTACAGAAATATTATTTTTTACATTTACATTTACAAGCGACTTACAAATGAGAGCACACTCACACACTAATGGTGGCAGAGCTGCATGCAAGGTGCTAGCTTGCCATTGGGGGCAACTTAGGGTTCAGTGTCTTGCCCAAGGACACTTCGGCATGGGATCACCCGGGCCGGGATTCGAACCTCCAACCCTACGATTAGTGGATTAGTGGACAACCCGCTCTACCGACTGAGCCACAGCCGCCGTATCCCAGGGGGCATGTAGCACAAGGCAGGGTGCCAATCCATCTCAGGATACACTCAGGATGGGGTGCCAATCCATCTCAGGGCACATTCACACACACATTCATACACTACAGACACTTTTGGACATGCCAATCAGCCTACAATGCGTGTCAGACAGAGACAGATTTATTTCACTTTCTACTCGGCCTATCATTGGAGTGCTTTTTTGCCATTGATACCACAGGAAAATCCAAACAACTCAGCCAAGACGTCAACAACTCTGGGTCCTCCTTAGGAGCAATTTCCAAACAGAATTTTTTTTTTTATTTGTTATGAGGAAGCAAAAATCTCAGTTAATTGATTACATTACATTTACATTTATTCATTTAGCAGATGCTTTTATCCAAAGCGACTTACAAGTGCACACTCACACACCAATGGTAGCAGAGCTGCATGCAAGGTGCTAGCTTGCCATTGGGGGAAACTTAGGGTTCAGTGTCTTGCCCAAGGACACTTCGGCATGGGATCACCCGGGCCGGGATTCGAACCACCAACCCTACGATTAGTGGATTAGTGGACAACCCGCTCTACCGACCGAGCCACAGCCACCCTTTCCTGCATTCATGCAGGAATTACCTGCATTCATGTGCAGTCCTCTACATATCTAGAAGAGTATTACAAAGGAATTTCTCAAAATGTCATTCTGATATCATTTGTGCTGTTCTGTGAATATCTTTCTCTGAAAATATGTGTTCACACTGACATGAACTTTCATTCTAACATTATGCAAAGCTTAGATTTCTGTTTTCATACCGTACGCAAAGTTACACATATATAATTAGACAAAACCTCATTTGCATGAACCATCCATCCATCCATCCATCCATCTTCAACCGCTTACTCCTTTTCAGGGTCACGGGGAACCTGGAGCCCATCCCAGGGAGCGTCGGGCACAAGGCGGGGTGAGTAAATGCAAATTTTTGAAAGCATTCCAATGCAAAAAATACTTGAAAGATGAATTACCTTATTAATCTACAGTGTATTTTCCTAAGCGATGTATAAAGAATAAGGTAATGTCTCTGTTTTCTTGGATTATCCTTCGCTAACTCACTCTTACTATACAACTTCCTGAACAGTCCTGAAAGAAGCATGGCAGATATCTGGAATCCCGCAGTTATTGACACTCTAATTACAGACAATACCTTCAGATCCTCTTATGTATAGGACAGTACGGGGTCATTTGTAAATTATGCTTCTGAGAACTATATACTCTACAATAGTGCACAACAGTCTTGATAACAACATGAGGCTGTGTTATCAAGACACAGGTTGCAAAAATTTTATCTGGAAGGGAAGGTCATTGCTTCCCACAGGAGACAACGTTATTATTTTTCATGTTCACTTTCTGCTATACATATGCTTTGCCACGCTTTCTCTCAAGACTGAGAGCTTTGTTTTGATGAAATAAGACCTATCATGAAGACGTAAATGTCACTGAGGACTCCCTGCCAAGGCAGATGCAGTTACACTGATGACCTCCTTCTTCCACCTGCCAGTTAAGGAAAAAAAAAAAAAAATGCAGAAACAAGTTGACATCTTTGATTCTTAGACTATTGTGTTTCGTATCTGGCATCCTTATCTGCCAGAGATCCACGGAAGAACAAAATCAGATCCTTTACTGTTGAGCCTGACAACATGCAGGCACTTTGATTTTTCATAACCATTATCTTATGAATAGATTTTAAAGTGCTCAGTTTGCTGGGAACTGGGGACAATGTTATTAAAAAAGTTCAAATGAATTCCAAAGAAGCAGTTAAGATATTGTCGTGTTTATATGCAAAAAAAAAAAAAAATTTTGATGAAAATAAGAAAAAAAATCTATTTCAAGTGTTGGTAACAACTATTATGTAAGCATTTGTAATAAAAACAAATAAAGTGATAAGGAAAGCTGTGATAAGGAAAGCTGCAGTTTAATACCCTTTTTTCAGAGAGGTTTCTACGACATTAACATTTCTGAACATATAATCAAAGGTTGGAACTATAAGTATACTTAAAAAACTAAGAGTAATTTTAGAATAATGTCAAATCTAAACCCACATCAACTAAATATAAGAACAAAAAAAAGCACTTTATGTTAGAATAAATGCTTATAATCTTGCTTAGGCTAGAAGTTATCTCTTGTAAAATGTCAGAACATTCGGTACAAAGGTACGCACGAGCCAAACCGCCAAAACTAGAACAAGATGTTTCTGTTATTGCTTCTCTGCTGACATTATATTTTGCTATTTGTGTGTGTGTGTAATCAACATGAATTGAATGAATTGAACTAGAACTAGATGTTTGTTATTGCTTCTCTGCTGACGTTATGATTTGCTATGTGTGTGTGTAATCAACCGGTACCAGTATGTTTCACCCGTCCCCTTGGTTACCGGAACTGAATTTATCTGAAGTTATCTGAAATTAATAAAAAGTGAGGCAGAGCAGGGACCGGGCAGAGTTTGCCGGAGATTTAACTGACCCGGTCTCTGGTCACTCTCCTCACAAGTAAAACGTTAAAGGAGTGTCTATCTCGGTCTTTCCGTGTCTATTCTTTATGCTGCAGGATTTTAAACCTGACACTTTACTAAATCACTAAAGGACCACCCACAATGAGAGTACGTCAAGAGTTAGCTGAGACAGTGGTTTTCAAAGTGGGAGCCGCGGCCCCCTTAGGGGCCTCCAGGGGGCGCCTGGGGAGCCTCAACAACTTGGTGTGAAAAATAAATTCTCACACTCAGACAACCACACACACACACACACTCACACACACACACACACACACACAAAATTCCTAATGTAATGTAATGTAAAGATGTAAGAAAAAAAAAGGGGGATATCTTCAGAAATCTGTATTTTTAATGTCTTTTAAAGACATTTTGCAAAAGGGGGGCCTCGGACAAATCTTAATGCCATTTGTGGGGCCTTGCCCTGGAAAAGTTTGGGAACCACTGAGCTGAGAGACTATTTATCTTTAATATCATGAATGAAGTTTGAAGCCTGGACCATAACATTACATTTACATTTATTACATTTAGCAGACGCTTTTATCCAAAGCGACTTACAAATGAGACACACTCACACACCAATGGTAGCAGAGCTGCATGCAAGGTGCTAGCTTGCCATCGGGGGCAACTTAGGGTTCAGTGTCTTGCCCAAGGACACTTCGGCATGGGATCACCCGGGCCGGGATTCGAACCACCAACCCTACGATTAGTGGATTAGTGGACAACCCGCTCTACCGACTGAGCCACAGCCGCCCAACATCTGGGTGGGTATTTATTTATTTTTTTTAATAAGACATGGTCATGTATTAATACATTGAGGCTAGATGTTGACATTTCCAGGCCACAACCTAATTATCATGTTGTGGCCAAGAGGTATCAGAGTCGTGGCCAGGAGTTGTGTACCTTGAGCCCCTAAAGTAATAACAGTGTCCGCCAATAATATTGGCACCGTTGTTAAATATGAGCAAAGAAGGCTGTGAGAAATTGTCTTTTGATGTTTTGTTAAAACTCTTAAAAGGTCTTAGCTTAGAAAAATTATTCTAATTGAAAGCTTTTCTAATTGGGAAACCCTCTGTTGTAGGGTTCTGCATAAATCCTTTCGGAATTCACCTTAGGTTCAAGATGTTCATGTTTCAACAGTGCACGACTGTACTGTAGTACTGACTTATTATTATTTATTGTTTTAAATTACCTTCCACATTACCTTCTCCAATCTTCTGTAATAAAGAAATCCACATATCATGAGGGGAAAGATTACTATGTCACAATTATGAATTAATTTGTACTGTGTGCATTTATTATATATATATATATATATATATATATATATATATATATATATATATATATATATATTTCCATCATTAATCAATCAAAAGAACCCCAAATACGTCTATTAAAAAATGAAAACCTGCAAGAGATATGGAGCGAGTCTGGCTCAGGGGACAATTCAATCTCCTCCAAAATCTATGCCTGGAGTCTTTTGTTTAAACAGAAATTGATTTTGGGAAGAGCTATGTCACTTCTGAGAAATCTGGGTTGTAAAGTCATAAAAGTCGGACCTGCGGTCTGATGGAAACAATCCACTTTCGCATGGTGTTTGTTAGCAGACTCTGCACCAGGGGGACATTTGTAACTTTCTAAATGTCACACAATTTGTCACTTCTGTCTCTTTTGCTATATTCTGTTTTCATGAAGCAAACATTTTGCTCTGTGCACACATTGTACCAGGCTATGCTGAACACACTCAGCCTCTTCGTTTGGCTCTCTGTTCTTTTCTCAGGTTATTTATTAAGTTGCTTGGAGATGCCATTTTCAAATGATTCATACTACACGCCTGAAATGAAATTAATCTTGTCTTTTGAAAGAGAAGAGACAGGAGATTCAACACACTCCAGGGTGCAAACAATTTCTTTCTTGCAAAGTGAAACATTTTTACCAAGAGCAACAGATACAATAAAGCAGCACTAAACCTCACACAGGATTTTGGCTTGTCAGGGGTCACATTTTTAGATGCATTGCTGTACAATAACTGCAGTGGGCCTAAACATTCCTAAACATTTCAGCAGGAGCCACAGTTTGAACTGACTATCAAGAAATTGTTTCATTATTCAGTTCTATATCATTTGTCAAATGATATGACTAAAAGCAGTAATGAGTATAAATATAATATAAAAAAAAAACAGCAGGTGAGCCTGCGTTCAGTTACAGAGGTGCCAATATTTATGGATAAGTCATTTCGAATTTTTGATTGATTGCTCTGATGTTTTTAATCTTATGAAAGACCAAATGTGAATAAAGTCTGTGAGATGGAAAAGACACAGGACATGTTTTTTTTTACTGTTACTTTCGCTTTGCATTGACTTTACATTGGTGACCTGTGACCTGTGAATTTGAAACCATCAGTAGTGTCAGAGAAGGACGGTTGCTGTGCATTCTTCATGATAGCGTGAGAAACATTGCAGTTGATGTAGACCCCAAGGCCAATACAGGATCTGTTGGACCTTATATCTCAGTTGACCTGGGAAGGTCTGGGGATCCTCCAGGAAGAGCTGGAATCTGTGGCTGGAGATAAAATGGGAAATGGTACACTTATATAGCACTTTACACTGTGTCTCACTCACCCATACACCAATGGTAGCAGAGCTGGCATGCAAGGTGCTAACTTGCCATCGGGAGCAACTTGGAGTTCAGTGTCTTTCCCAAGGACATTTCGGCATGTGGCGTCATGTGGGCCGGGAATCAAACCGCCAACCTTATGATTAGTGGATTAGTGGACAACCCGCCCAACCACCTGCGCCACAACCGCCCCAACCGTCCAGATAAAGTCTGGACAAAATCTTGGCGAGCACTGTGGTTGTGTAAGTTCTCAGTCTTGTTATCCTCTGACCATTTAATTATACATTTTGGATTTTTTCAGCTTAGGAGTTACTAGTTCAACAGTGATCATACCCTCCTGAGCTATTGTAGCAAGACTGTATCATTACTGGACTGGACTGGACACTAACTATAATGATCAAACATTTGGAGTGTAGTGCTACAGCAACATGGCACGGACATAACTAGCATGGAGGCTTGGTGTTCTGTGTTGGAGGTGTGTGAAGCTGGAATCAACTGGGTTCATTGTTCAACCTATATATTTGACTGTGTGGCCACTCTCTTTATACTAGATCAAACGCCCATGGGCTTTGGTGATCAGAGTACATCACTACACGTCATTTTCTCACCAACAGATGTATATTTCATCACACTGGAATGTCTGCTCCACTTCTCTTTCTACACTGCCATTGATCAGGATGGCATTATTATAGAAAATTTACTTCTGTGTAACAGTTTGACCAAAAAAAATTACAGAATTCTGAGATGTTTCAAATAAAATGCAGGTTTATCCAGCAACTATAAAACAATCCAGAAGAAACTGACAGGAAAATGTTTTTCAAAAGACATCTTGCCATTACCTTCTGGGTTTTCAGACCTGATTTGAATAAGGCAGTTTTTTGACACTCCGCAGACAGATTTTGTCGAGATTTTACTAAACAATCTGACAGACTATAAGAGACGTATGAGAAATAAAAATGTGTGGGGAGTTATAATATCCAGTGGAGCAAAATGTTTTCTGACATATCTGTTTAAGTCTGGCAGATTGTTTGGCAAATCTTTGTCCATTGTTTTTGACAAGATGAGCTGAATATTAAACTAAGAGGATAGAAAAGCAGTTATTAAGGCTAAGGCTTGACATACTGGTTGCTGGAGAATATTTACAATAAATCACATTTGAACAAACTCATTTAGCTTTTTATTTGTATCTTGACAGACACTATTTAAGCATTTTTATAAGAACTAAGGAACATCCATGTAACCTAACAAAATGTCCTTTTTTGGCTTAATTACCCAACATTGCTAACAAGAAAATGCTATCAGGCAGAGAGAGAGAAAAAAAAACATTCATTTACCACAGAAACCTTAGGATTTGTCAGAGGACGAGGTAGCTTTGTTTTTTTTTTTGTTTGTTTGTTTTTGGGTTTTGTTTTTTTTGCAGATTTACTCCAAGGAAGATCACCACTGATGAATCCTCTGTTTATATGTGATGGTCAATACTCCTGGTTCTGTTGTTTGTAATCATAGATCCTGTTAACATCAGCACCCGAAGACCAGAATTGCTTAAGGACCATGACAGGGTCCCATCAATCAACAAATGCACATGCACCTGAGACTGGAATCAACCTTGCAGCTGGGGAATACTCATCACCGCAATCACAGCAAGAGGGCTCATCAGACAGGGAAGGATGCAACAGAAAAGTACGGATCAATGTTGTTTAACTCAGAGGGTCCATTAGTAAGTCAACGTAAAATCCTCAAGCTCACGGAAATGACGTCGCTTTCTAGTTAGTTATTGAACAATCAGTAGTAGTTAGTGAATATCATGCCTTATGATGGGACTCGGAGGAAAGAGTGGTGAGGAAAAACTGAAGATGAGATGATGTGAGGAAGAAACCAGATTCTTCCACCTTCCTTGACCTCCCAGAAACGCTCGAATAAGTCTTTATGTTCACACTTTAACTGATATGGTACCGTGTCACACCCTGTTTTCAGTGCTAACACTATTTTAGCATTGTTTCACTACAACATGGACTTTTAAGCTTTCAGTTGCCATAACCTCATTATGGCAGCAAAATTCATTTAATCCCACATTAGGAAAGTGTGATACAGTGTGTTAATGAACATGTGTGAACAATGCTAAGTTTGACTTGGATGATAGAGCATATGTTTTTAATGAAAGATGTTTCACTGGGTCATGGTTGGGTTATTGGCTTACAAAATAAAACATGTTACGCCTTTTAATTGGTCTCTCCACTTTTCCCTCTTCACCATAAAGTCTGGCTTAATTTATGCAAAGTATCATTATTGCAAGATTTGTGCAGTAGTTCCTCTCTTTGAGGTTACTCTTTTCTAATTGGGAGATATGGACTTATTATGGCCATTCAGCAGATCCATTGTGGTCACTCGGGAGATTTTCAACCCCCCTGTATCGCTGTAATCTTTAATCCAAATTTGTATGGATCCAAATGAGATTTAAAAAAAAAAACTTTTCCTACAAGCTGCTGTCCTCTCTATCAGATTTATCTGAATTGTTTTTATCTTAGTCAGCGATTTTAATTGCTGGCAAAGAGGTCTACTGCACCTGTATCTGAACTGATAATTTCCTAATTAACAGCAGGTCTTTACTATAGCTGGCTGAATGTAAATACCATTTTACACATGGCCCCGGCAGGACTCAAACCTTGGACCATGGAGGTGTGAGGCAAACGTGCTAACCACTAACCCACTGTGCGCAAAAAAATTACATATACATAATAAATAATAATTAGTGGCATTCTTGGAATAAGATAATACATCCACTAACCCTGTTCAGGGAATTCTTTTAAAAATAAGAGGACGGTGTTTAATATCAACATGGCAACAGAGCAAGCAAACTGGTACCTCATCACCTCTCACCAGATTGCTCAGATTTTTGCCCCTGGCATTTATAAACACTTAAGGAACTTATATGTCTCACTGTATACATCTTAACAGGTTGTAAAATGCTCTGCTCTTGACAGCTCCTTTGAGACTCCCAGTCTCCAAGATTCCCAGGATTGCTGCTGAAGGACCCAATAAGCGCTGAGGAACATGTTCAAGCAGTACCCGCACGCTACTTCCTGATTGGATTAATATAAACAAATCTCTGAGAAAGGTACCTCACAACCTTCTACACAATCTCAACACATGTTTTTAGTCATACTGCCAAGTCATGAAAATATTAGCTAAAATGATTAATCCCCACCCTAGGGTTATTTTGACCTTTTATCATTGTTTCTCATCAGCCCAGATTTCTTAAGAAAGTATTCATCTCAAGTGATGCTGAGAAAGCTTTCAACCATGTGGAGTTCTCTTCTTCGCCCTAGAGGAATTTGACTTACGTGACAACTTTATGAAGTGGATAAAACTTCTTATTTTTTTCTCGCTCTCAAGGAGCAGTCACCACTAATCCATTTTTAAAACGTTCCTCTGCATTGAGCCCTGGGCCATGGGTGTCTATTAAGGTTGTAACTGTTTGCGAGTGTCATTGTGCCCTTTCCATCACCCTTTTCACCCAGCTGCAGTGGTAGTTTCTCTTTATGCAGATGATTTGCACATATATACAGTATATTGTCAGTCAAAATTTTTTTTAGGCTTAGCAGTTAAGGCTCTGGGTTACTGATTGAAAGTCCAGGGATTCAAGCCCCAGCACTGCCAAACTGCCACTGTTGGGTCCTTGAGCAAAGCCCTTAACCCTCTCTGCTCCAGGAGCGCAGTATCATGTCTGACCCTGAACTCTGACCCTGTGCTCTGACTCTGGTATATGAAAAAAAACACTGTGCTCTACTGTATATGCGACTAATAAAGACTCATTATCATTAGTCAAGATTTTCTGACCAGTCAGACTCAAGAAATCATATAAACCTGCTACTAAAATTTAAGAAACTCTGGGTGTTCAAAAACTTTTGACTGGCAGTGTATTTCAATCATGATTTTTTTTTTATACCTTCCAATATCTGAATATGTCTTAATCATTTTATACCATATAAGGTCACAAATTCAATCTTAACAGGAGCAAGCATTTCCCATTAAAATATAGCAACCCATTTATAGCCTTGGAACACCTTGCCCCTTTAAACTGACATGGCACAAGTTTACTCATATTGCAATCTGGGAAAGAGATAAATTTGCATAAGACTTAAAGAATAACTATGGCCCCTTGCTGATCAGAGTCAAATAAGCCTTCCTTTTGAATAATTTAGATTAATGTTATTACCACCCTGACTTCTCCTACTTATTTTACTTCCCTCTTGGTTTTCTTTCTACAGACGTCCATGTTTGCTGGGTTGATTTATGTCATTTTCTTTAATAAGAGGGTACTATATAATCATAAGACTATCCTGCAGTAAGAGTGACTTGAAAGGATAGAATCACTTTATATTAATTGCTGGGCTGCCAATATCTGTATATACCATACTAGATGAGTGGAGAAACTTTAGTTTGAAAGCCTTCTCAAGTACAGTCATGGCCAAAGGTTTGCCATCACTTTACATATATAATATATAGTATAGTGATCGCTAATTTTTGGCCATGACTGTGGTTCTGCCTTTTTAACAACCCTAATTAATTATTGTCAACTTAATACGTGTGATTAAAAGTTCTGGAAGTAGTTCAGGCAACATTTTGGTCTGTTAAGTTCTTCCCTCTTAAGACCCAAGCGCGTAGCTTTGTCTATGATATAGAAGCATGCACTCGGACTCAGATTTCAGAGGTCACAAAAAATAGAGGCAGCTCCATTAGAAATGGAGTCTGGGTTTTAGTGGATATATTTTGAGATCAGCAAGCTGATCTCATATCCTTGAACACATCCTTAGTTACCTAAACTTGTGCAATCATTAGACAGGATGAAGATTGTGTTATTTTTGGATGCCATCTGCTTGGAATTTTCCGAAAGCATTATTGATCTCATTTGTAAGATTTGGTTTTGAAGCGCCTCTTAAGGGAAATCACAGATATTTATGTCTCAGCACATAGGTCCTGGCTTTCCTTCTCTGTAAAGGTTTGTTATTACTTGTTTATGGGAATAAGTAACAAACAGAAGTGGCGAGTGGCTCATCCTTTTACATTTGCACATAATTTGCACACCAGCACAATCAATGATAGAACAGCAAGAAAAGAAAGCCAGAGGAGATGCAAAAGAGGATTGATTATATCAGTAAAGTAAAAACAATAGGCAGCTTACAATGACCGCTAAAGCCTGCATTTCATTATGGTATAAGAGAATAATAGTTAAAGTGGGATTTTTGACCATTTTTGACCAAAAGTTTACTATTTTACATGTAGCCTATATGACAGATTTGTATAAATAAACGCAAGTATTAGTATCCCAGGTTTTTCTTTATCTAGATTTTACTGTAAATACTGAATTACTCTAACTTGGGTCTTGTAATGTTACTGGTCTTACAGTAACTGTTTCAACCAAGTGCACTTACCCATTACAATCTGAAAGTGGATGATGCAATAACCCTTAAATACAAAGACTTTTGGATTTGTTTGGCCATATTTAATTGCTAATATTGAGTAATCTCCCCATTTAAAATATTTTTGACTCGCAGTGTATTTTTTATGCCCCTGTGTCGGTGAATCCTTCCAGTCATGACCATGATTCACTCGATTGGTGAATCTTTCAGCCATGACTCACTTGAGTCAGAGAGTTTAATGAATCCTTTTCAGGCTCATTGAACGGAATTAGTCAACACTAGTAATTGTTTTCATTTATTAAAGAATGACAAGTTGTGATTTCAATCCAGTTACTGGTACTTTTACTTTGTTCTGGAACATCCACGAAACAACTTAGGTCCTGTTATCCCTTACGTTATAGTAGATATAACAGTGCTTTTGGATGCACTACATGCATAGTCCATGATCTTATTGTGCCATTGTTTGTTTTCTTTTCCTAGTCTTGTCTCTGCCCCTTGTCTATTCATTTGTGTGTCTCCAGATTGCATCTATTTCTTTTCACTTAATTGGTATGTCTATTTAAACCCTTCTGTATGTGTTTCTTGGTGAGGTCTCGTTCAGTGTCTACATGCGTTACTAAGTCCGCATTCTTATGTTTCGTGGTTTCTGTTTTTTTGGTTCTACATTGTTCTTTGGTTTCTGAGATACGCCTGACTATGTTCCGTCCATTGCTCCAGGCTTGGACTATATGATTGTTGAATTTCTTGGAATGTTAGATTTATAGGATTGTTGGATCGTTGGACTTGCTTCACACTGGAGACTCCTTCCATAAATGTTGAATAAATATCTCCTCATAGAAGACTTCGGTTGTTATAACACAACAGACTGTTAGGTTATTATAGAAATGATAACACATTAGAATGAGTGCATTAATGTACAGTCAAGCAATGAAAATGAATCTACACATTCTGACCAATCAGAATCAAGAATTCAATGGCATTGTGTTATAAAAAAAGTTGTGATTTTTTTTTATGTTGCGCAAGTTGATTGATTTAATGCTCTACACATTTGGCCAAACTTTGCAACTGATCTCAGATGACTCGACTCACTGAACCAAGACCCAACACTTCATGTATGTTGCGAATTATGTAAAACCAGGGACGATTATGGGAAAACAATATTAAACAATGTGAAAACAATATTAGTATACAGTAAGTCAATTTTCACTTGATTTTCTTGTCCAATCGGGACTCACATAGAAAAACTTAGGTCAGAAATCCATGAACCATTGTGTCAAACTAACTGTGTCCAACAACACTTGAACACAAAATCAATTGCTGTTCTCATGAAACCCCCTTCACAAAATATGTCAAATAGCATGTGAACATGGTTGTGGTCTATAATCTACCATAAAGGCCAGCCAGCTCCATCAAACCCCTGCAGATGATTGAGAATGCTGCAGCACGCCTCGTCTACAACCAGTCCAAGAGAACCCATGTCACACCCCTCTTCATCTACCTCCACTGGCTTCCTGAAGCCGCCCGCATCAAATTCAAGGCCTTGATGCTCACCTACAAGACCTTGTGTGGAACAGCACCCTCCTACCTCAACTCTCTCCTGAAGGCTTACGTTCCCACACGCAATCTGCGATCGATTAGTGACCGACGTTTAGTAGTTCCTACTCAGTGTGGCGCAAGCACCCTTTCCAAAACCTTCAGACTAACTGTTCCTCAGTGGTGGAATGAACTTCCAACCTCAATCCGGACCGCAGAATCTCTCACCATCTTCAAAAACCAGCTAAAGACCCACCTCTTCTGTGGACACCTAACCAACTCATAGAAGAAAAAAAAAAGAAAGAAAAAAATAAAATAAAAGTTGCACTTACACCTCGACTCTGCGCACTTTTCTTCTTCTGGAACTCAATTAATGGATCTTGTACGGTAGCACTACTTGTATTGTTCTCAGCTTGATATTTCGCTTTGCTTGTATTTTTCTCCTTTGTAAGTCGCTTTGGATAGACGCGTCCGCTAAATGAATAAATGTAAATGTCAATTGTAAATAAAGGTCTTACTTTTTCTGCTTTCTTATGTTTACACAAGAAAAGCCTTTACTTGAGCAAAAATAGAAATATTCATTACAGAGACCTCCTGCTTACTTGTTTTATTTTCTGTTTCTCTCCTACCTGATTCCAACTTTTTCTGTAAGTCTTTTCTCCTGCTGCACTTCTGGACTCAGCACAAAAATGTATTTTCAGTTACTTCATAATTAGTCTCGGTGTGTTTTTTGAACCAGCGTATACTATATATATTATATATATATATATATACACACACACACACACACACATCAACTTAGCACATGATGGCTACACTAACTATTGCTGGTTGTATAAATAGTATAAAACCCAACAACAGGCATAGGACACAAGGGCAATATAACCTATGATCTTTAATACAACGGTGAGTCTCTGGTAAAAATACTACATCAACGTTTTTAAAAGTTTCAAATATATAAAATATATAAAAACCTTAGATCTCTTAACAGGATTACCCATACCTATGATGTTCCAACTAATAAATCCTAAAAGATCTATTTATTTATTAGGTCTTAAAAATCTTAAAATGCCTGTCCTCGCCGTGCTGGGATCAAAATCAATACTAACCATCTAATAAAGTAAACCATAGGGATATAAATAGTCAATTAGAGCCGGAGTGATTTCCCCTCCCCCCAAAAAACCCTTAAACATAAAAACACCCAAAGTCTCCAGAACCCAAAGGAGACAGCAGTGTATCCC